>LFYR01000800.1:211736-285103 GCA_001185155.1 Zostera marina
GAGGAGAATAGTGTTAGGTACTTTAAAACTTTGTTCAGTAATTCAACCACCCAACGGCCGGTGGTCCCTGTCATTTTTCCTAAAGTGGTTTCTGAAGCTATGAATAGGTGGCTGCTTCAGGCTCCGTCAGAGGAAGAGGTAAGGGCCACACTGTTCTCCTTTAATTCGGGGAAATCCCCTGGGCCAGATGGTTTCACATCGGAATTTTTCAAAAAATTTTGGGGAGATCTTAAAGGCCTAGTAATGGAGTGTGTAAGACAATTTTTTAAAGGCAAACCTTTGTTGAAGTCTGCTAACCATACTTTCATCACGCTTGTGCCCAAAACAAACACGGCCTCAGATATGTCGGATTTCAGGCCGATATCATGTGTCAATTTGATCTACAAGCTAATGACGAAAATATTAGCAGATAGGATCAGTAAGGTCTCTAGTGAACTCATCTCTCCAAACCAAGCAGCTTTCATTCAAGGAAGGCTCATCTCGGATAATACTATTCTAGCGGATGAAATGGTGCATGGCTTTGGAAGAAAGAGAACTCCCAAGAGGTGTTGCTTGAGTATAGATCTTAAGAAAGCTTTTGACACAGTCAGTTGGGAGACTATAATTGTCACTCTTGAAGCGTATGGATTTTCTCCTATGTTTTGCAAAATGATTTGGAATTGCATATCCTCTGCATCTTTTTCGGTGCTGGTGGAAGGGACTCCAACATATTCCTTCAAAAGCCAGAGGGGGATTAGACAGGGTGATCCTTTATTTCCTATTCTATTTGACATGGTTATGAATGTTCTAAGTAGATTGATAAAGAGTGAAGTAAAGAACAAAAGAATAGACACTTATCAAGTGAATGGTGCTACTTCTATATCTCACCTCATGTATACGGATGATATCCTCATATTTTCAAAGGCAAATCCGAAATCGCTTAATGCAATTAAAACGGTGCTTGAGAAATTCTCATTGTTCTCGGGATTGGAAGTAAATGCGAGCAAAAGCTCCTTCACCTTCTCAAAAGTATGTGCAGAAAATCAATCTTTGCATAATATCTTAGGATATACTGTTAAAAGTCTACCTATAACATATCTAGGGTTACCAATCACGGGAAAGAAAAAGTCATTTGGACAGTGCTGGAAGCTAATCCAGTCTATAGAGGCGCTCCTAGCAAGATGGAGTGGGAAATGTCTTTCTTATGGAGGGAGAATACAATTAGTTAACTGGATAATAGCTGGAAAGTATACTTATTGGACGCAAGGTATGGCTATCCCTGATTCTGTGGCTAAGAAGGTGAGAAGGTTAGCCTATAGATTTATATGGGATGGAAGGAAAGGGATCCCGTGGGCCCAAATGATCCTTCCCAAGTCGGAAGGGGGTCTAGGGGTTAGAGATCTTCCTATTATCACCACTGCAACCAATATTAAAAGAGCTTCAAAGTACTGGGATAAGAGCGATTCTATTCTGGTAAAATGGATCCAAGATAGGTATATTAAAGGAAAGGCGTTTAATGATATACAAATCAGACCTACTGTGGATTCGCATTTTTGGAAAGCTTTTGTTTCAGAAAGAAGCCTAGTGGATAAATGTTTGGATTGTAGAGCGAATAGTACGATTATGTGGAGATCTAGTACTCCGATAAATAAATTGGGGGGAATAGTGGAAAGTATTAGAGATAGAAAGCATAAAGACATGTTACCTGAGAGAATTTGGTCGAAGATGCCGACAAAATTCTCTATTCTCTTGTGGAGGGTGAAATGGGATCATCTAAACACGTTCAGGAAATTAAGAAGTTGGAGAGTACAAGTACCTCCTGCTTGCTTACTATGTAATCTGGAAGATGAAACTAGGAGTCATCTTTTCTTTAACTGTTCTTATTCCAGATCTCTCTTAATTTCGTTGGCGGAACAGTTGGATTTCGCTTTCTGGAAAATAATGAATATTCCAGTTCCCACCCAATCAAGTCCAGATATTAGATTGGGGGATCTGACGGAGGCAGCACAAAAGATTACGCGTCACTCCCCCCCTTGGGGGTTAATATGGAATGCTATTAGGTGTTTGTCGTGGCATATATGGACGGAAAGAAATAAAAGGTATAGGCAGCACATTAGTAGGCCTTCTGTGGTAGTCCTTAAAGAGGTCATTAAAGACATCAGTCTCTCCTTTGATTCAGTGTATTACAAGAAGAGATGTTGTCACCCTTTAAAGACATCTATGATGGAAGTATGAGAGACCAACTTTCTGAGACAGCGTATCTAATTACTGTATAACTAGACTACATAGCTAATGGGAGAGAGTCAATGAGCATTTTGCTCATTTCTTTTTACTTCTATTTTTTATTTCTATTCTCTATTTTGTAAACTTGGCATTAGCCTTATTCTAATGAAATTTAATTGCTTCAAAAAAAAAACAGAAGATGGCAGCAACACTCACTCAGACCACCAGAAACGATACTCAACGAGGTCATAAATGACATAAGCTTTTCCTTCAATCCTGAGGGATTCAAGAAGAGTTGTCATCCATTGGGGCATAGCACGATACAAATATGGGAGACCAACCTCGGAGGCAGATAACCTAGTACCCAACACTAGACAGTATGATTGTGTGGAAAGTGTCAAATGAGTCTTGTACTCTTTACCATATTTTATTTGTTTATGCTTATTTATGCTTATGCTTATCCCCAATTTAATCAGGGCAATGTCCTTCATTATGATTAATGAAAATATTTAACTGCTTCAAAAAAAATAAAAATAAACCTATTTAAATAAAAAAAATCCAAGGTAAAATATAAAATTTAGACATACTACTACTCTTCATCAATTAACTAAATGTAAGGATTAAGATCAAACACAAATATAAGCACATAACGTACAAATCAAATCCCAAAAAATAGCATGAGGTTCTTCTAACTTCCAAGACTCTTTATAAGGATGTAGGGAGGATTGGAGGAATCATTGATGTAGGAAGAACCCATTACTTTTTTTTTTGAGAAATTAAAACTTTCATTACTGAAAAAGAGGTTAGGCAAAGTCCAAGATTACAGAATAATATAGGGAAATGCAAGTACAGTAAATGTAAAAACATTGTCTATCTCTTATGCAGCTATGACCCTGACTAACTGGCCAAGGATTGAAGCCTCAAGAGGTTGGACTCCCATGAGCGTATAACTTGTATTTCAATCTGTGAAAGATTGTGCTTCTTATAGAATGTAGAATCATATGTAATGCTCATATCCTTTATAATTTCTCTGTTGACAATTTCTGGGGGCCTTAGGGTGTGTTGTTTTAATCTCCTGTTCCTTTCACACCATGTGTCAGGAAATAGATACTAGCATAGTCCAGTGTGCCCCCCAACAACTGGACTTGTGGGTGAATTTTTGTATTGTTTCCATAATATCCCCTATCCTGATGTCTATTGCAGGAGATGGGGGATTTTGCCCACTAAGTGTCCAAACAACATTATAAAGACAGCTAGTGGACTCTAGCAATAGGGATCTAGTGTAATGGCAGTTAAAGTACAGGTGTTGTAATGTTTCTTTCTCATTTCCACATAGTGAGCAAGACGTATTTATGTTGAGTCCCCAGCTTTGCAGTTTAGTTAAAGTGTTCATACTCTTGACCTTAATTCTCCACAACAACATGGAGAATTTGGGAGGCTTCTTGGCCTAGATCCCTAGATTTATCTCTTGTAAGATGCCTTTGGGCCTTAATGTTTCTGAGTGCTTGAAGGGGGCAATTTGTGTGACCCTATAGTTACTCAGGTAGTTTATACATTTCCCTATTGTTTCCTTATTAGCTAGTATAGTTTTCCACATGTGAGAGTCCAGAGTAGGCCTATACTCTATCTCCCCAATGCTTCTTCCTTTGATGTGTCTAATTTTTATCCAGTCTGCTAGTATGGAGTTATTAGGACTCCACATCCTCTCTGTTCTTTTAACCAAAGCTGAAGCATTAGTTGCAAAGAAATCCCTGACCCCTATTCCGCCTTCGCTCTTTGGGAGTGTCATTTTTTCCCAACTACTCCCTCTTCTCCCGTCCCAAATGAAATTGTAAGCTAGGCTCTGGATCTTCTTAATAACTGTGCATGGCAGTGTGGTTCCGTTTGACCGGTATTGAAACTTACCTTGTAAGACCCAATTCACAAATGGAGTTCTGCCTGCGTAAAACAGACATCTCCCTTTCCATCTGCCTAACATTTTTTCTATTGAATTTATTAACTTCCAGCATGTCGCGTGAGATTTCTTTCTTCCCGTTATTGGGAGACCAAGATAGTTGATAGGGAGGGATTTAGTTGGAAAGTTGAGAATGTTATGCAGATAATGGTCATTCATGCATACTTTTGAGTAGGTTGCCGAGCTCTTCTCCTAATTAATCTCACTACTTGTCTCAAATGATAGAAACTAGCAAAAACTTGCGAGTTCAATTGTTAAAATCCTAAAATCGAATCTTCTATTTGGGTGCATCAGATGGATGGAATCTAACCCAAATCCACCTAGGATCCGCCAACAGAATAAAATATTTTGTGTGGTCCTCAAATGTATATCCTTTTTATGAGATGTGATGCCTAAATATAAGATACCTGAAGGATTTGGTTGAGGATGAAATGTGCCTTCAGGCACTGCATTATTCATTTCTTCATCATTCTCAGCTAAATTAGATGGCCAAGCAGCACGGGCAGCTCTTTCTGGCAATGAAAGCACACATTGATTTCTGCATTAAACATGGATAGTAAATTATCTTTAATAGCCTTGAAAAAATTCCACCGATGTAATGGATTAAGAATGGCCTATACATAAATTTGAGGGAGATAACGTGCTCATCATTAGGAATACAATATCAGAAAATATAGTGTGACAGTGTCTATTTAGAAAATGGGCTTATAATTAAATACACTAGTTATTTGGGTTTGTTAAAAATTGTTATTAGCATTTAACAATAGCTTATAAATAGTTACAATCTGTAAATGTAAAATTAACTTTTCGTTTGAATATTGTGAATTGTAATAAATAAGATTTTGGAGTTTTAAAGTTTTTTAAAACTCGTGTATTAAAGATTCCATCTCTCAACTTCTTCTTCTCTCTTTACCCATTTTAGGATTTTCTCCTCTATCTTCTATAATTTTCTTCTCATCTTCTCTTCTTCCATCTGTCCACGATGGACCTCAGTTTACACTCCACCATTTTTTGAAGAATGTTATACTCAGGCACATACTAAGATCCTTTATTGCTTCCTTTAATATGGTCTCTAGTGTTCTCAGAGTATGTTGGATCAATCATTTGTTTCTCGCACCCCAGATGTGTCAACTGCCAAGAAATTCCAGCCAGAAGGGCCCACTGGCCCAGTGCACTCCCTGGCACCAGTGTTTTTAGTGAATTTCAGGACTGCATCTGTGATGTATCCTATCCTAAATCCCTGATATCCTCATCCTACCTTAGTATAAGTCTGTTTAGCACCTTGTAGACTGCTTGGTACCTTTGGCTAGGGTCCCAACTCCCTATCATTGCCTATCATTGCCTATAAGTTATTGTCTCCTCCTCACTGTCACAAAACAAGCATGTGGTCTGAATATTTGCACCCCATTGGTGCAGATTTTTGAAAGAATTAATTGGCCCCATCTCAGACTCCAAGTAGTAATGTGAATTTAGTTGGTATTTTGGACCAAATCCCATCAACTTGATATCCTTGTGACTGTTGTGAGCCTTGCCTCTAAATATTTTATAGTAGGCATTTGGAGGTGTTAGGTGCAGTCACTAGGTTATATTTGGATGGCAATGCAAATATTTTACTATGGGCTTTATAAATTTCTCTGCCATTAGTGTCTTCCACGTGACCGAGTCATTGTTTTGATTTATTCTTATCAGTTATCCCTTGGTTCCCGATGTAACTTATTTTCATCAAATATAGACTTGTTGTTCCCCCAGTATTTGGCCCCTAAAATGTAGATATCTTCCTTTCCATCTAGCCAGCATTTTCTCAATAGGCTTAATTAGTTTCCAGCATTAGGCATGGGACTTTTTCTTTTCCGTGATTGGGAATTGGGTTACCTAAATATTGAAAAGGTAATGTCCTCTTTGCTGGAATATTCTGAAAGTCCTGGAATAATAGGTTTATGGTGCATGATTTTAAGTAATATGCTGCACTTTTATCCTTATTTATCTCTAGACCAGTGTACTTGGGAGAAAATTTCTTCGATTAAAACTAAGCATTCCTATTGGTCTTGGTGAAGAAAAGTATGTCATATGTATATATTAGATATTTTGATGGGTTATAGATGCTGGATCATTGACCCGATAGACGTTCAACATTTTCTCCTCCACGGCTGCACCTTCATTTCTATTAATCTGCTCACATTATCCATTACCAGATGAAATAGGAGGGATTGCTTCAACAGTTAATAAACATAAAATTTAAATTTATCAATTCATGGTAAGTTGTAATTGGTTAAAAGTAGGAATACCTTCTTCCTCGAGGTGGCTTTTTAATTTCATCTATCGACCTTTTCCTTGCCATTTCCAAATTTTCAGCATGTCCTCCAAGAACATTGAGGACTTCGGGAACAAGTATTAGAAGACCACGTTTTATATGTACGTTACATATGGTGACCTACAAATTACAATAACCAACAATCATCATATCAAGATACACCGACATAAACATCAAGGATCAATGCAAGTTTCAAAGATAACCTATGATAGACATCACAAGCATATAAATACCAAAGAGAATAGTATTAAAAAAACATGGCAAGGATAAAATCAGATTTAATAATATTTAACAAAACATGGTAATAGAAAGAAGAAAAAAACTGAAATGTGATTCAGAAGTAAAAGTAATGGCAGTCAAAGAAAAGTTTGAAGGATACAGTTCAAAGACCAAAGTAAAGAAAGAATAGTAGATAAACCTTAAGCCCTGCAGGTGCAAGAACTTGGAGCATGCTCGTGGGCCTATACTCCATACCATACACACGCTGAGCACCATCAGTTAATGATAACTTCAAACATCGTTTAAATCCTGGAGGCGTTCCATTATACCTCTCCCGAAGAGGAGCACCTGTGTCGACCATTTCATCAATCTAGCAAAATAATTGCACATAATTCAATTCTAAAACCATAAGAAGAACAAGAAGAACATGGCAATTCAACTCAGCTCACACACCTGTAGCACAAACGGACCTTTGAGTTCGACATTATGCAAACCCTGCACATTTTCTGGAAGCACTCCACTGCCACAGTGATTCATATCTTCCATTAAAAATCTCTGGAAGCAGATCCGTGCCTTTCCAGAAACATCCATACTGTCAAACCCCGGGACATCTCCCCTCACACTCCTGATACATGAACTGATCCATCCCCTCTTCAGCCCCAACCCTAGATCCCGAAGGTACACTTCGATTGGGGACAAATCTTCGCCCTCGCCGAATGGTTGGTCATGACGTTGGGGAGGGGGTGGGGAAAAGAAATTATTAGTCTGAACGGATTCTTGCTCAGAAGAGATTTCAAGTGGAGCGATCGAGGGTTGTTGATGACTTCCGGCGTGTAGATCGTCATCTTCGTCATCGGAAACTACTTGGAGTCGGAGCCTTCGCCGCATTTCAGAGAATACCAGCCGTCGTAAGGAATTTTTGGCGGGAGTTTGATGGTGACATTTTTTCGCTAAACCTCAAACAAAAGACAATCAATACAAACATACCCGACCGACCCAATTAATTAAATTACAAAACATGGCCGATCGAGCCAATTAAATTACAAACATACCTGATACCCAACCCAATTGATTAAATTACAAACATACCCGCCCAATTAAATAGATTACAAACATACCCTAGATAATTATTCGTTAACTGAGCATACCCGTCCCCGTCCAGTCGGGTAAGGGTATGGGGACGATTTTCATACTCGAGAAGGAATTTTTTCTAGGGTTGGTTTGACTAACCTTGGGCTTATGGACTCGATGGGGGGGTCATTTATGACTCTACCCTCCTTTTTTGTGTAAATTACCTAGGTAACTATGGTACCAGACCAAAATCGTTACCTAAGCAGTCTCTCTAGGTCGAGAGTTTGGTCACCGATCATGTCTCCAGTGGATTCACTCGTTCCCCCTTTCTGTCACCCTAGGATATGCATATAATGGCAATCATCTGAGCCATCTAGACTGCTCCAGCTCTTGAGCCTCGTGGGCTCACCGGGCTTGAACTGATATATCCGAGCTCGCTTTTGCCCTCACAAACTCAGTTAAGACCTTCTTCGATCAAGAGATCGCATCCTCCCCCTACTTCTTGGGTTGTTTACTAGCTGATGGTGTATGCGCTAAAGGCTAGTACACACACGCAAAATTCCTTTCGTTCCAAGTGAAACTCTTTCGATGGTAACAAGTCGGACTCTCAGATTATCAATGGAACTCTCAGATTACAAGTGAAACTCTTCTAATGGTTTCAACTCCCCTGATCACAGGGGAGGGTATTTATACTACCCCGCGAACTGAGCCTCCTGGCTTGTGGCCTGCTTTGGCTCGGGGACTTTGGGCCCATAGTACCAGCAACACTAGCTTATCAATGGACAATCTCAACACATGTTCTTATAATAGTTAGTTTCTGGCTTAGATGGGCCAATAACATCACTACAAAAAATAAGATATTATATGTCGGAGTTTTGATGGCGAAAATCCGTCATTAAAAATGATCACTGGCGGATTTCCGCCATCAAAAGACCGACAAGACGATGATCGTCAGAAAATCCTCATATCCATCATTGATAATCTACCATTTATTATTCTACGTCATTTTCCATCAAAAAAATAATACATCGCATAAATATGAAAAATTTCGCGGATTTTTGTCATACAATGTTTTAGAAATTAAAAAAAAGGATTTTAAATCATGCAATTGAGTCATTTTTACAGATGCGTGTTTATGGTCTCTTCATTCATTGGCTCAGTTTGACGGGCAATGTGTTGGGTTCTCCTCGGCTACAAACCCTTCCTTGGGTGATGACCTCCCCTCCTATCTTCGTGAGTGGGATCACGTTGCTTCTCAACTGAATACGAGGTCGTCGATTCCAAACTTCCAACTCTGGTGTACTCTTTCTCAATTTCACGACGGGAATGGTTCACACAATGCATCTCTCCTCCTCTGACATCGACATCCATAGGTCTCCTTCTATCTTCTTCCATTTTCTCATGTATGATTTACCTCAGGTTCACCAACTACGATAGTTTAATTAATCTTCAAGCTTCCACACAAGTGTAACCCTAGCTTGTTCTAGACATATTGGGAGTCGTCATCAATCTCAACCAAATGAAGCGCTACAAATTAACACTGCTTCGATTGAGGAAGCTTTCTACAACAATCTGAAGAATAGGGAAGAAGAAGATGATGATGACTCCAGCGAGTCAGTCTCTGAAGAAGAAATTATCACGATGGAAGAACCAGAGTCTGAAGAGGAAGAAGATACAGAGTACAAGGCGGATGACTCAGCTGACAAGGAGGAGGATGACACGGCAAGTCGTCCAATCAGAATCCGACAAGTTCCACAAAGGTATGAAGATTTTATTATGGGTTAGTTTCTATATTTTTTAAATGTAATAGTTGCAAAAACAAAATTTAAGTTTTTCTATATTTCAATTCAGCAGTACATGTAACTCCCTATAAAAGGGCCCCAATTGTAATTCCCAAATTATGCAAATAAAGAATCAACTTTTCCCCTACTGTAAATCAGAGGGATACTATTCGCGCCCAATCTGTTCAAGATAAACAGGAATTTAAATCTCCGACCAAATCCCTACAGGATTGTTCTGGCTGGAATTCGTCTCCCGTTTCCGTCCACTGGAGTTTCATTGCCTTTAGGAATTCAATCGGAAATCTCTCAGCTACGTGTTGTAGCACCGCGTGTGTCTCTAAAATCAAGGATCATTCCGATCTGTTGATCGGAGACTTTACTTGATCAATTTAGGTCATCAACTTGTTAAATTCATAGCTCTGTCTCATACATCTTGATCGCCCAATTGAATTTGTCAAGGTTTCTGTATAGATTTTTAAATATAAAAATCGATCTTGTTTCACCTCGCTACAGATAATGACAATCCGATCGATCTAAATCATGGATACTCCACTTGTCGTGGATGATCTGGAGTAAGCGGAACGCCAAGGTGAAGGCTGGCAGAACGCAGTCAATTAAATGAAGTAGCTATTCACAATAATCATCCGATAAGCAAACCACAAGAAGCGGCATTACTTTTTTTTGATAACGAAGGAAAACTCTCTACAGATATAAAACTGTCAACCTTTGGATAATATACCAAGCCACATAATATATTAACGAATAAATTTAAGTGGAAATATATAAAGTAAGATTTAATAGTTTATTAGACTAGTGAGTCGACCTTATTTGTAAAAAGCGGTGCCACACAGTCACGGCTAAGTTGTGTGTTTTATGATTGGAGGAAATCTAATATGTCGACGTTTAAACCAACCAAACAAACAAATAAAATCTCTTCAATATATCCCGACTGAGGGTATTATTGTCTTTTTGACTTGATTTCGAAATTCTTTTTATTTTTTATTTTTATTGATTAATAAATAATTCATGTCGAAATTATTATAAAAATTAAAATGACCCCCTCCAAAAATGGTAATATGACAGAAAATTCCCCCCTGTCTGTGACTAAAGACAGTGGAAACCCCCATATCTGGAACCCAAAAGAGAGGATAAAAACACCAGGTCACCAGGAACCAGCAGGAGAAAAAAGAGGACGGCGACGGCGAGGAGAGGACGACTCCATAGCCGTACAATTATTGAGTTGATAGAAGGAGAAACCAGATTCCAATTCATTCGTAAGACCAAAACTTGTGTTCTACTTCTACAGTAGGGAGAAATAGAAAAATAGAAAAAATCAGTAAAAAAAATGCTGGACCAGGGCACTATACAGCACAGTACCAGTCCATTATCATCTCCTGCCCTATTAGTTAAAAAGAAAGATGGGGTTTTTAAACTTTGTGTAGACTATAGGGCTCTCAATGCACTGACAATTAAGGATAAATTCCCCATTCCTACAATAGATGAATTACTTGGAGAATTAAATGGTGCTTGTATTTTTTCTAAACTAAACTCAAGGTCAGGAATTCATTAAATTCGGGTAAACCCCAAGGACATTTATAAAACTGTTTTTAGAACTCACCATGAGCATTTTGAGTTCTTAGTAATGCCTTTTGACCTTACCAATGCACCTTCCACATTTCAGTCCATTATGAATGATGTATTTCAGCCTATCCTTAGAAAATATGTCATGGTGTTTTTTGATGACATATTAGTATACAACTATAATTTGAATGATCACATAAAACATCTAAATGAAGTTTTTCAGATATTGGGAAAAAATTAGCTTTTGGCAAAAAAATCTAAATGTTCTTTTGGAAGAGATAATATTAATTTTTTAGGTCACATTATTTCTGGAAAGGGATTGGAACCAGATCTAGTTAAAATTTGTGCTATGACAGAGTGGCCTATTCCTCAAAATATTAAACAATTGAGAGGGTTTCTAGGGTTAACTAGATATTACAGAAAATTCATTAAACATTATGCACACATGGCTTTCCCTATGACAGATCTTCTAAAGAAGGATGTTTTTCTATGGTCTGAATTAGTGACAGATAGCTTCAATAAACTCAAGGAAGCTATGACTGCAACACCTGTCCTGAGGTTTCCAGATTTTTCAAAAACCTTCTTTGTAGAAACAGATGCTTGTCTAGTTGGTATTGGGGTTGTTCTTTTGCAGGATGATCATCCTATTTCTTATTATAGTTGTAAATTGGGAGGAGGGCAGCCGCTTCTATATATGGCAAGGAAATGTTTGCAATTACACAAGCAGTTGGCAAATGAAGGCACTACCTATTGGGTAATTTGCAATCAGAACAAATCACAAAACACTTAAAAACATGCTTACACAGGTTATACGTACAGACTCCTGAGCAGCAAGAATTTTTATTCAAACTCCTTGGGTACCAATTCTCTATTGAATACAGACCAGGCAAAGAAAATACAGTGGCTGATGCACTTTCCAGGTCTTTGAATGATTCCAATGAAGAAAAAGAAAATTCAGAAAAAAATTCAGATAAATGAAGATTTTCAGGTTGAGGGTTCTATTATGGCTTTATCAGTTGCAATCAGTGATTTATTTCAGAGGATTAAATGGAAACTTGAAACAGATCATAGAACTCCAGAGATTCTAAAAAAATGCCAAGATCTCACCAACTCCAAATATTCTGAAAATGGAGGTCAAGTTTATTATAAAGGAAAGATATTTCTATTTCTATTTCCTGATTCTGAATCTATAAACAATCCTAGATGAATTTCATTCCTCCAACTTAGGGGGACATGCTGGAATTGAAAGAACCTTAAAAAGAATAAAAAATGTATTTTGATGGTAAAAGATGGAGAAAAGAATTAAACATTTTGTTGATGAGTGTGCAATCTATTAAAAATCTAAATCTAGCAACTCAAAGCCAAATGGCCTACTCATGCCACTACCTATCCCTCAAAGTATTTGGCAAGACATTTCCATGGATTTTATAACTCATCTGCCTAAAGTTAAGGGAAAGACGGTCATAATGGTGGTGGTAGACAGACTCTCCAAATTTTGTCATTTAAGAGCACTACCCTCAGATTTTAGTGCCACTATGGTAGCAGAATTATTTATCCAAAATATTATTAAACTACATAGATTTCCTTCTACTATAGTTTCACATCAAAATTCTGAAAAGAAATTCACAGATTGAGTGGTACCTCTTTATGTTTCACGTCTGCATACCACCCACAAAGTGATGGACAGACAGAAATTGTAAACAAGATAATTACAAAGTACCTCAGAGCTTCAGTGCACGACAAGCCAAAGAGATGGTTACAAATGCTGGCTTGGCCTGAATTATGGTATAATTCAGCATTCCACTCTTCATTAGGGATGTCACCCTTCAAAGTTTTATATGGTAGAGAAGCTCCATTGATTCCCAACTTTAATCCATTTGAAACAACAGTACCAGCAGTAGAAATAAACTTGGAGGAGAGGAAGTTAATTCTGAAAAATGTTAAAAGAAATCTGAATTCAACTCAAGAGAGAATAAAATACAAGGCTGCCAAGAAAAGAGAAGATATTGAATTTAAAGTAGATGATTGGGTCTTGGTCAGGTTACAACCATATAGATAGAAAACTGTCTCTCTCAAAATCAATCAAAAATTGGACATGAAATTTTTCGGACCTTTCAAAATTATCAAGAAGATTAATGCATTTGCATATAAGCTTAAGCTACTAGAAGGGGGCAAAATTCACCCTACTTTATTTTCACATTTCTAAGCTTAAACTCTACAAGGGCGACAATCCGGAAAAAGGAAGTACCAAATATCCCTAAGTATTCAATTCTAAATCAACCAATTATGATTCCTGTTGCTTTCACAGATTATAGAGTAATCTACAATAAAGAAGTAAAAGTACCTCAATTACTGGTAAGATGGTCTGATTCCGTTATGGAAGATACCACTTGGGAAGACATCACAGCTTTGAACAAGATTTATCCCGACCTCAACCTTGAGGACAAGGTTTTAGAAGAGGAGGTGAGACATGAAGCGCTACAAATTAACACTGCTCCGATTGAGGAAGCTTTCTACAACAATCTGAAGAATAGGGAAGAAGAAGAAGATGACGACTCCAGCGAGTCAGTCTCTGAAGAAGAAATTATCACGATGGAAGAACCAGAGTCTGAAGAGGAAGAAGATACAGAGTACAAGGCGGATGACTCAGCTGACAAGGAGGAGGATGACACGGCAAGTCGTCCAATCAGAATCCGACAAGTTCCACAAAGGTATGAAGATTTTATTATGGGTTAGTTTCTATATTTTTTAAATGTAATAGTTGCAAAAACAAAATTTAAGTTTTTCTATATTTCAATTCAGCAGTACATGTAACTCCCTATAAAAGGGCCCCAATTGTAATTCCCAAATTATGCAAATAAAGAATCAACTTTTCCCCTACTGTAAATCAGAGGGATACTATTCGCGCCCAATCTGTTCAAGATAAACAGGAATTTAAATCTCCGACCAAATCCCTACAGGATTGTTCTGGCTGGAATTCGTCTCCCGTTTCCGTCCACTGGAGTTTCATTGCCTTCAGGAATTCAACCGTAAATCTCTCAGCTACGTGTTGTAGCACCACGTGTGTCTCTAAAATCAAGGATCATTCCGATCTGTTGATCCGAGACTTTACTTGATCAATTTAGGTCATCGACTTGTTAAATTCATAGCTCTGTCTCATACATCTTGATCGCATAATTTCCGATCATAGATCGGAGACAATTGAATTTGTCAAGGTCTATTTAAAAATCGATCTTGTTTCACCTCGCTACAGATAATCGATCGATCTAAATCATGGATACTCCACTTGTCGTGGATGATCTGGAGTAAGCGGAACGCCAAGGTGAAGGCTGGCAGAACGCAGTCAATTAAATGAAGTAGTTATTCACAACAATCATCCGATAAGCAAACCACAAGAAGCGGCATTACTTTTTTTTGATAACGAAGGAAAACTCTCTACAGATATAAAACTGTCAACCTTTGGATAATATACCAGAGCCACATTATATATTATCGAATAAATTTAAGTGAAAATATATAAAGTAAGATTTAATAGTTTCTTAGACTAGCGAGTCGACCTTATTTGTAAAAAGCGGCGCCACACAGTCACGGCTAAGTTGTGTGTTTTATGATTGGAGGAAATCTAATATGTCGAAGTTTAAACCAAACAAACAAATAAAATATCTTCAATATATCCCGACTGAGGGTATTATTGTCTTTTTGACTTGATTTCGAAATTCTTTTTATTTTTTATTTTTATTGATTAATAAATAATTCATGTCGAAATTATTATAAAAATTAAAATGACCCCCTCCAAAAATGGTAATATGACAGAAAATTCCCCCCTGTCTGTGACTAAAGACAGTGGAAACCCCCATATCTGGAACCCAAAAGAGAGGATAAAAACACCAGGTCACCAGGAACCAGCAGGAGAAAAAAGAGGACGGCGACCGCGAGGAGAGGACGACTCCATAGCCGTACAATTATTGAGTTGATAGAAGGAGAAACCAGATTCCAATTCATTCGTAAGACCAAAACTTGTGTTCTACTTCTACAGTAGTCAATAAATTAAACAACCTGGTCAGACAGACAGAAAGACAGACAAACAGGGGCCGGACAGCCACCGCTCCTTTTATCTTCCAACAGTGGTCGATATATAACCAACACCCACTTTTCCCTACTTCTTCTTCTTCCTAGCGCCGCCGCCGCCGCCGCCGCCGTTGTTGCAGAATGGCATATGGGTCGCCGTATTTGGAAACTGACGATGAGTTTGAGAAGCTGCTCATTAGGATGAACCCTCCGAGGTACGCTTCGCATTTCTTTCTTCTTCTTCTTCTCCGATTGATTGATTAATGGATGTGGGTTTTGTTTGGTTGATTCACCAGAGTGACTGTGGATAACACCTCCAACGTCAACGCGACTTTGGTGAAGGTAATTTCGACATATGTATATACACGGCCATCGTCGTCGCCGTCGGGATCTGGTTTTTGGTTTGTGGTTTGTGATGGGTTTGTGTTTCAGGTGGACAGTGTGAATAAACATGGGATTCTGCTGGAGGTGGTGCAGGTTTTGATGGATTTGAATCTTACGATCAAAAGAGCTTACATTTCTTCCGATGGGGAATGGTTTATGGACGGTAGAATTTCATCTTCTGTTATCTCTCGTTTTCATAACGTTTCTGACTTTTTTTTTTAATCGTCGCCGCAGTTTTCTACGTCGTCGATCGGTACGGGGAGAAGCTCTCCGACAATGACGTCATCCACCGGATTCAACAGGTTCGAAGAAAACATTTACTCAATTTTTATTTTTATTGATTGATTGATTTTGACTTTTGAGTGGTGCCGCCGTGTCGTGTACACACACAGACGCTGGAAGCTAGGGAATTCATTCTGAGGTCGTTAAGGCGGTCGGTGGGTGTTCAAGCTGACACAAAGCACACCTCATTCGAGCTCACCGGAAGAGACCGGCCGGGATTGATATCGGAAATCTTCGCAATTCTGACTGATCTCAAATGCAACGTGGTGGCTTCGGAGATATGGACCCATAACTCTCGGATGGCGGCAGTGGTTTACATTACCGACGAGATTACAGGGTTACCCATCGTCGACAACTCCGACCGACTGAACAAGATAAAACAGCTCCTTAAATACGTTCTCAAGGGTGACCGTGACAAGCGTGATGCAAGAACTGCTCTCTCCGTAGATTCCACGCACACCGAGAGAAGACTCCATCAGATGATGTACGCCGACCGTGACTACGACCGTGACGTGGAATCCTCCGACGGCGGTGATGGCCGTTCAGAGAAGCCAGTTGTCAGCGTGGAGAATTACGCCGATAAAGGCTACTCCGTCGTCAATGTGAAGTGTAAAGATAGACCCAAGTTGCTGTTCGACACAGTCTGTACTCTGACTGACATGCAGTACGTCGTCTTCCATGCAACGGTCAACTCCGAAACCCCCGTCGCGTATCAGGTTTTGACCTCTGACTCTCCATCTTCTCCGGCTACAACTTCCAAGTAACTAACATCACTGTCAATTTTGTCATCTAGGAATACTACATCAAGCATCTCGACGGATGTCCAGTGAGCTCGGAGGGGGAGAGACTGAGGATAATCCATTGTCTGGAGGCGGCGATCAACAGACGTAGCTACAACGGGATCAGACTAGAGCTTTGCGCAGAGGATAGAGTGGGGCTACTCTCAGATGCCATGCGGATATTTCGAGAGCACGGCCTGACGGTGACGCAAGCGGAGGTGACAACACGTGGAACTCAGGCTATGAATGTTTTCTACGTCGCTGATGCGTCTGGAAATCCAGTGGAGAGTTGCACTATCGAAGCCGTACGACGAGCGATCGGTAAGACGATTCTTCACGTCAAGGAAGAATTCTATCCACGTGTCGATTCACCATCCTCATCAACAAATGACGTCGCCGCCGCCGCCGGCGGTGGAAGATTCTCTCTCGGTACTCTGTTCCGAACCCGATCGGAGAAGTTTTTGTATAACTTAGGGTTAATTAGATAAAACTCCCATAATACAGGGGTTTATTTGCAATTATTTACAGTGTGATCAACATCATCCAAAAAGGAATGGGGTTTCAATGTCTGGTGGGAAGTGATGGTGGGAAGCACAACCTCACATGTTTTTTCTGAATTTGTGGAAACAAAGTCAGTTCCCGAACCCTCCTAGACTCCTAGCTTCTAGTTTCTTTCACATTATTTACGATCTTACCCCTCAAAATCAGATTTAAACCCTTAAACCCAAGAATTTAAACTTCAATGCTACATCCCATGTTACCAAGACAGAGTAAGAACTACATCCATGTGGGGATCGGATACAGGGAGATTAACTTAACTGATCATGGTAACTATTAAGCTTATGAAAGAAAGAGATATATGAAAGATTGAAGGTTGAGATATGTTGTGATCTGATTCTAGTAATAATGGAAATGGTCCCCAAATGACATGAGGGGATAACATGACATGATCTTGTTCATCTATCTCTCAAGCTTTGTGAATTGTGAATAATGGGTAATCTTATCAGCAGATTTTCTGTCAGGAATCCTTACTATACAAAGATCGGATCACATGATGCTGGCTGTGATTGTTTTTCTCTGGGTTTCTATTGTAAACTTACAGGAATTGAAGTGAGTTCAGTGGGAGATGGTTGGAATTTAATACTTTCTGTATTCGGTAGTTTTGCTACCAAATGTAATTAACTGCTGGAATAGCTACAGATTACAGACTACAGTTGTGTGTGTGTGAAAACTTTTCCACATTGAACACATTTATCTTATTGAATCAGGTGCTACAGAGAAAGGCGGCCATGAATTCAGGAATTATGAATCTATGATCATACAAGAAAGACAGGTTTTCAGCACTACCATTATTCCTACCTAACTTCTACAGCTAGAATAGTTTTAGGTCTTCTTTCAAAATTTTAAGGAACAATTGAGCATGATGAGACCATTTTAATCTCAAGATTTTAAGGACCACTTTCATGATTTCCGTGTCCCCCCTCCTTCACATTTCTTTTACTCCTACAGTACTACAATTCAAATGTCCACCCACACACGGTTTCAATTCAGAATCAAACGATCCGACGGTCGATACGGCTTCCACAGATTTTGGTTCTGGGATTACCACTGTCTGATGAGATTCGAAAATCGCCTGTCGCTAACTTATATACAGAAAACACACTCTGTTATGCAATTCTTTAAATGTGAACCTCTTTTCAAGGGAACATTAATTTGATTAAGTGGGAGGAAGGGGCACATAACCCTTAATTGTTATAATTAAGTTTGCAATGTCATCATACAATAGTAAAAAAGATAGATAGAGGGCAGATAGAAGTTTACTTTGACACTTATTTCATGTTTTTGCTACAAACTACAATCAATCTGCCTGTGAGAATGATCTACTAACTAAATAAATACAGCAAGTAATATACCTCTCTGATTTTATTTCGCTCCTCCTCTTAGACCATAGGCAGTTCACCACATTCACTGATGACGACCTTCTTTTTGGGACGATCTCCCCTGTCGGTTTCCTGTGATTCGATAGTCTCAACTATGTCCATTCCTTCCAAAACTTGTCCAAACACAACATGCCTTTGATCCAACCACGGTGTCTGCATCCATAAGCCCGGCAAATTAACACATCGCGGAAATTCAGGAATGAAATGGGAATAAACAGACATTGTATGCAAAAAAAAGAATTGTCATATAACGTACTTTGATAGTGCAGATGAAGAACTGACTTCCATTGGTGTTAGGTCCTGCATTTGCCATGCTCAAAACTCCAGGCCCAACGTGCACCACTGTAGAACATAAGCTGGCAATCTCATGAATACATAGGACACAAATAGCATGATATTGTATACTCACACTTAAAAAGAAGATTAACTCCAGTTTAAAAAGAAGATTAACTCACACTTAAAATTCTCATCCTTAAATGTGCGGCCATAGATACTCTTGCCACCAGTACCCTGAAACACAACATAGCCACAAGATAATAGAACAATGAATCAACTGCTTGTAAATTTATTGTATGTGTGAAGTGTGAACAAAGAATAATAAAGAGCAAAAACTGTAAAATACCCATAACATCAATTACAATTAGCAAAAAAAAATTGAAAATGCACAATGAGATTTCACACTAAGCTTGCATGTCTGTAAATAATGATATAGAGGTTGATGTTTGTAAATTGTATTTGGTATGCAAAAACTTAAGTTCCAAATGATGATGTCTCGAAACATCATCATCAGATATTCGCGGAGATGAGTAAATAAATGCAAGGAATTCAAGAATTATGCTGACAATTAAGATAAAACGAAATAAACTAATGAACGGAGAAACATGACTACATCAACAATGGGGAAATAATTAAACAGCAATAGGATGCATATATTGTATCGGAATATTGTTGTTGAATGGAAGGACCCGCGGTCCATGGACCAAACGAGCGGCCTTCGAGGCCCAAACGCACGAATGGGCTCGAAGGCGCAGGTGGGCCGGCTGGCCCATGAGGCCCAGGATCAATCATGGGATACTATAAATACCTCCCCTGGTCCATCAGGGGAATCAGGGGAGGGGGTGGACAATCGGAGTAACACTTGTAATAGGTTAGGTCGACGATCTTGGTCCGGCGAGCTCACGTACCAACAGTGGTGAACCTGACGTGAACGAACACAGCAACCGGGAGGAAGGAGGAGGATGACGGGGAGAAGCGAATACCACGTAGGGGAAAACTCGAGGCGGCGCGAGCGGGAGGCACCGGAGTACCGACCGGCACCGCACCACCCACGGAACCGGTACTCGGAGGAGATAAGAGCCAACGAAGAGTGGGACGCTCAGGAGGAAAGGTTACGCATGGAGCTGGAGGAAGTAAGGTACGGATGGGAGTCGCCCAGGAGGAACAAACGAAGCGGACCCACACCCCCACCTAAGGAGAGGAGTTCGAGCCGGTCACGGTCCCGGGAGAGAAGGGAGAGCAGGGCGACGGAGAAGGAGCACGAGAGACTTCGTCGGAGGGAGAGCGCAGAGGAGAAGGAGCGCGCAGAAAGGGAGAGCAAGCGAGAGAGGGCGCAACTCGTGGAACTGATATCTACTCTACAAGAGAGTCAGCGCCAGCTGCAGGAGCAGGTGCACCAACTCACGGTGGCCCCCCACACCCTCGAGTCAGACGAGGGCGGAGGCGGTGACCCGATGTACGGGCCGGTCCCCCCGATCGGGGGGCCCGGGAGCGACGCTCCTCCCACGGGAGGTCCCGGAGGCGGTACAACCCTGGCGGTAGGCGGAGTAGGGGGAGAGACCCTGGCACAGCACCTGCTGGACGAAGAGTACCCCCTAGGCTGGAGGGCCCCGAAGATCCCGTATTACAAGGGGGACACCGACCCGGAGGATCACTTTTACTCGTTCAAGACCAATATGGAGGACAGGACGAGCAGAAATGATATCTGGTGCCGGATGTTCCGCAGAGCCCTCACGGGCGATGCGATAGCATGGTACAGGACGTTGCCCGCAGGATCCGTGCATACCTACGAAGGCCTGGTAACGGTGTTCCGGGCGGCTTTCTCACACCGACGTAGGAGGCCCAAAATCAAAGCCACCCTCAGCGCCATCACACAGGGAGAGTTTGAGAGCACACGCGCGTATATGGACCGGTTCGCGGGCGAGGTGGAGAAGATCGAGGGGATTTCGGAAGAGGTGGTTTTGTACGCTCTCATGGACAGCCTCCGACCCACTTTCTTCGCAGGGGACCTGGTACGAAAGCCGCCAAGCACTTTCGCCGAAGCCATGGAAAGATCCCACGGAGAGTGCAACGTGGAAGACTACCTAGGAGCAAAGATCCAGGAGTACAAGAGGCAGCAGAGGGGGAAAGGCACCCCCGCAGGCGCAGGGGGCAGCAGCAACACCAACATCAGCAGCCACAGACCAAGCACCAACATCAACGCGAGTGCTACTTCAACTCGGTTGGCGAGGTGATGACGTCAGTCGAGGGCTTACCGCACTCCGCAAGGGAGTGGGTCCCAAAGCCGGAGCCGGCGTCCCGTACGACCCTAATCAGCCTCGACCGGAACGAAGTGCACATAGGAAAGGACCTCCCGCTGGAGCAGCTCCTCAGAGAAAATGAGGACTTGTTCGCAAATGAGTTGGGGGAGCTGAGCGGGGTGTCTCGGGCGCTGGCAAAGCACAAGCTCGCGGTGGCCTCGGGCGCCCGCCCCGTCAGGCAGAAGCTGCGTCCGCTAAGGGCAGAAAAAAGGGACGCGGCAGAAACGGAAGTCAAGAAACTCCTTCGAGCGGATTTCATCCGCCCAGTGCGTTACCCCACGTGGCTGTCCAATGTGGTCATGGTGAGAAAGGCGGACGCGGGGTGGAGGATGTGCGTCGACTTCACAAACCCGAGGCAGCAGCAGGAGCGGCGTCAGGGGGGCGACAGCAGGCCGGCTCGAAAGAGATCGGAGCGACGGATCTGAGAGAGACGGCGGTGGACATCGATCAGCACAGCGTTGAGACGTTGAGTCTCAGGCTCTCAGCCACGGCCACGCTATTGGGGACACCAACGGGCGACAGCAGACACAGCCTACGTGGCGTGCTGGAGTTGCACTTCGCGGCCATACTCTTCGAGAATATCCTGGATGCTCATTGCGAAAGAAGGAAGGGATGAGAAACCAAAGTAGCGAGCGCTCTATTTATAGGAGGGGAGAAGGGGGAGCAGCGAAGAGTCTTTAAGACTAGTAAAGAGGGGATGTTGGAGGCCAGGCATGAACCCGCGGTCCATGGACCGAACGAGCGGCCTTCGAGGCCCAAACGCACGAATGGGCTCGAAGACGTAGGTGGGCCGGCTGGCCCATAAGGCCCAGGATCAATCATGGGATACTATAAATACCTCCCTTGGTCCATCAGGGGAAGGGGTGGACAATCGTTGTAACACTTTTAATAGGTTAGGTCGACGAGCTTGGTCCGGCGAGCTCACGTACTAACAGGAACATAGTCTCGTAGTAAACACCATGAATTCTATGATTTTAATTGAACCAAAAGTCTAAAACTCTGGTTTAAATGCCTGAAAAACACAACACCTAAAGACAGTACAGGTCTCATTCAGGAAATTATGGGAATATCACATTTTTGTAATTACTTTGTAGTTTATATTCATCTTCAATTTTTAGTTGTAAGAGCAAAAAATAAAAACAAACCTATCTATAATTCATTAGATCAGCCAAGCTCATTTGACAAATAGAAAAAGAAAACAAGCCAAACAAAAAAACATCATATCAAAATTCTATTAAAATTTAAAACCTAAGTCCTACACTCACATTCCCCTTATCAAAATCTCCTCCTTGAATCATGAAATCCTTAATAACACGATGAAATGCAGATCCCTTGTATCCAAATCCCTTTTCGCCTGATTACCAATTTACCATACATTAATTAGATTTACCAAAGGAAACAAAGGATAATTCACAATATAATCAAGCATCCAAGCAATTCTCACCAGTGCAAAGAGCCCTAAAATTCTCCACAGTCTGTGGTACATCATCCCCAAAAAGACCAATCACAATCCTCCCAATAATTACTCCACCCGCAGGATTCCCAATGCTAATGTCAAAAAACACCTTATTGGTCACATTAGCTTGTACCTCAGTGTCCTGCATAAGATTCAAAAATTCCCCTCACCTCACAATCTCTTTTCACCGACATTTAAATTATGTAGTAGTAAATTATCGAAGAACAAAAAAAAATCTAATTTTGCATCCCCTCACCTGCAATGCAGCTTGGGCAGGGTCGTTAGAAGCCGCTCTTTTCTGGACAACCGGGCGCCTCGATGATAGAGGCAGTGAAGATAGCCGTAAATTTCGTAATGAGGTGAAATTTGAAGAAGAGGATTTCAGAAAACGGGATTGGCAGATAAAGGCTTTGTTAGGCGACGACGACGTCGATACCAAGTTTACCTGCAAAGTGAGAATGAAAAAGGGGTCAGTGCATGTGGTCGACAGATCCGAATTGTTGAAGTTTTGGTGGGATATAAGGTTCACAAGAGTTGCAAAGGAAGCCGCCATTGTCGGCCTGGAAGTACTGCTTGAGAATCTGAGATGTCGATTGGAAAGATAAGGTTAAGAACTTAAACAAAGAAAATGTAGGGTTTAGATTGGGTAAATTACATTATTTGTCAAATATATCCTAGAACTAACCTCATAGTATTTAGAAACCAAATTTACCCTCGCATTACCTTCGGGTATTTGGGACATAATCGGCCCAATACGACCATTATGAGTTGGGTTGGCCATATTTATCTGGTCAATTCTCTGAGGCTCGTATAGTCAATCTTCATTTGTCAATTATATTTCCAGTTATCAGGTCAAGTTATTCAACTCATAAATATTACTGTTGTTCAACCCTTTGTTTATTTAAATGATTACAGGTAATTCCGTATTTAACCTATGAAAATCGAAAAGAAACTATTAACTCCCCTTATAGCGTCGACTACGTGATGCAGAAACGACACTGTCAACGTGTGCCGGCCGGCCACGATATCTATGAGGTCAACTACGTGTTCAACCGCGATCGATGATCACGTATTATTGCATCCTAGACCCTAGGTTACCAGGGAAATGGATAAACATCTTATATAAGCAGTTCATGGGGCTGCATGTATCGAGATCGATCCCATGTATTACGTGGAGTGATCGATCTTTATAAGTATGATGATTTACAGAATGAAAACTACGAAAAATATTACAAGTATCTTCTCGACTCTCATCCTCCTCTCTAGATCTTCCCGCCGACAGCGATCCCTCGATCTTGCCGGCCGATACGCGCTTTGGTGCGTGTTAGCCAAGCTTTTGCTTATAAAGCTGGACTTGGCTCGTTATGAAAGATAATCTTATCGAGTATTATAAAGCCGGGCAGAGACAACCGCTCCACTATCAAGTATTCTCCGCTGTCAAATCTTGTAAAAATCTTCTGGAAGATAAGAGTCACGATTTCTTTATGTTCCTGTCGATTTGAAGACGGAGACGACGACAGTGATTTGATAAAAGAAGACAACGATTAATGTTCTAACAATATCGATACAAATACATATTTCAAAAAAAAAAAAAAAAAATACACAACATTTAAGATGGTTATAAATGTAACATAACCTTTTAATAATAACTTTCTAAAATAAAGTATCCTTAAAGAATATTCCATTTAAAATTAAAAAGATTTTTTTTTGACATATATACCAAATGTCTTATTTTAAATTTATTCTTTTAAAAACAATTAAATTTCATTAAAAAAAATAAAGACAATGTTCAAGTTACATAAAACTCACATATTTATTATAGCAATAAATATTTAAGGATTCTTAAATCTTTTTTATTTAGTTTGAGAATGAACCTTCATTAATTTCTACACATCACAAATCCTTGATTCAAATCCTTTTTTGTGTGGTTCTACACATCACAACAATGCATATTGAGATATAGTTTAATTTGATCTTGTATGAATATTTGATGGAGATTGCCGCGATTCGATGTCCCCACTTAAGATCTTGATAATCAATCAACCAACTAACTTTGTCGTCTTCTTGTTTGGTTCATTTCCTCAGTATCTGTGTCATAGTTCTCAGACTTCTCTGTTGGCTAGAGTAAATGAAAAAGATATGAATTGAATACTTAACAAAATTTTATTTTTTTCCAATCTCAGACCTCTCTAATGGTCAGAGTGAATGAAAATGATATGAATTGAATACTCAATAAAATTAAGTTTTTTTTTAATCTCAGACCCCTCTAGTGAGATTTCGAATCATGAATCTATAAAAATCTTATTAATTAATGTGACCAGTTAAACTAATGTACTTTCAGATAGAAATGGGCATGAGTCGGGTCAAAACCCAGAAACATCTAAAATTAGTAAACTCGAACAAAACTTTTTTTCGTACTTGACGGTTGTTGTATCTTGGTACGCTGACCTTGTACATTTCGTTACGCAGGTTCCCTTAATTCTAACTCTGTCGTTAGGTTTTGGTCATTAGTTTGCTCGTCGTAGTTCGAGATTCTGTATGTTGGTATACACATCTCGATTGGTACGACGACTTCCACTCCATAAGTCATGGCGAAAGGGGTGTTGCCCGTGGGGTTCTTGTTTGTTGTACGATATGCCTATAAAATTTCGCACAACTTGTCTGCCCAGACCTCTTTTGTCGATTCGATTTTATTTTTTAATCCCTATATGATTGCCTTGTTTGTTACTTCCACTTATCATCCGTTTGTTTGAGGTCGGTAAACGGAGACGAAGTGAAAAATATCTAAAATTATTAAATTCGAAACCGATTTGGATATCTTTTCAGGTTCATGGTCACCCGAACACGAACCACATCCACCTCTACTTTCAGATAACTCTTTAATAAAGAAAAAAAATGTATTCTTAATTTTCAAACACCACGAGGGTAAAATCAGATGTTATCCGTTTGTGATTTGTTTGGCATCTGCGCCGTCCAAAGTGATTTGACATTATCTATCTATCTATTCAATAATTTGTATCTATCTGAATATTTGGGATATATGTGAATTATTCAAATTTCAAATGTTTTAAACCTTTTTAAATCACATTATTATTTTGAGGGGTATTATTGAGGGGTATTATTGACGGGTATTGTGGGAATACTATAAATAGAATGAGAGTCTTCTAAACTCCAAACTCTCCAAATATCCCGCATCTCCAAATATCCACGTGGCATTTCAGTATCTAGCCACGTCACGTAAAAAGGGAGATGATTTAAATTAAATTAAATAAAATTCATTTTTGGTTATTAGAAATTTAGATAATTCCAAAAATAAAATAATTTTTTTTCCTTAATATCTCCAAACTGGATTATTTTAATATTAAGAATTTAAGAGGGAGTAAAATGGAAAAAATATTTTTTTTTGGCAGTTGGTAAAAATTTAATTGGACACGTTCTATTTCTGGTGATAGACGTATAAAGTGGCCGTGCTGTCTCCATTCCTCTGCCACTCCAACTTCCTCTCCTCCTTCGTCCCGCCATCGTCATCCAGATTTGCCGGGAAGATGATACGTTGCGAATCTGCGGGAATGGAAGATGAATATACGAAGCTCATTCGGAGGTTGAATCCTCCAAGGTCTGTATCGTTCTGATTTTTTTTCTTCCTTTTTTTCTTGGAGATTTGTTTTTTGTTAGTTGTGGTTGGTTTCTTATTTGTTTTTACAGACTGTCGTCTTCTTCGTTTGTTGATTTATTTGTTTGCGGTTTCAGATTTGTATGATATCATCACGAACTTCTTATCTTAATTAATCTTCCCGGCCGGAATCTGATTTAATGTGATTTCTGCGTTTCCCGGCTGGAATCTGATTTGTTTGTTATCGGGGTTTCGATCTTCTTCGATCTTGTTGTCATATTTATTGCGTCTTTTTTTCTTTCTTTCCGTCTCGACTTGTTGTTTATAACTACACTTGCATGAGCTGAACATAATTTTTTTACCCCCAAATTTTATTTCTTCGGATTTTATTACCGAGGTAGATTTATTCGTTTTGATTTTAAATTTAGATGTGTATAATATTTATAGGGTTGAAATTGACAACGATGCCAGCGACAATGCAACTGTTATTAGGGTAAACAACAATCTGGAGACTACCGTTACAATTTATTTTTATTTTTTTAGAGGTGGGGAGTTGTAAATTAATGAGGAAATTTAAATTTGCTTCTTCCATCTTCTTCTCATTACAGGTTGACAGTGTGAATAAACAAGGGATTCTTCTTGAGGTCATTCAATTCCTCACCGATCTTAATCTTAACATAAATAAAGCATACATATCTTCAGATGGCTTATGGTTCATGGATGGTGAGATGCTTTCTTCTTCTTTTTTTTAAACATTTTTTCCCCAAGCTCATGTAATTCATGCAATTCTCACAACGTGTTCTTTCTCCTACTCCAGTTTTTAATGTAACTGATTGCGACGGGAATAAAATTGTGGATCAGGAGATCATGGATTACATCAAGAAGGTAAAATTCCATCTATCTTTATAAGATGTCTTATTCTTTACATATAGTTGATATTTTTCTCCAATGTTCACGAAAAAATTGATTTCTGGTCATGTAGTCGATCGAAACTGAAGCTTGCATCTTCTCCTCAGTGAGGAACAATGTGGGTGTGATGTGTTCCCAAGAGTCCACATTGATAGAATTAACTGGAACCGACCGTCCTGGTTTGCTTTCCGAGGTCTGTGCTGTTCTAGCCGATTTGAAATGTGATGTTTTGAAAGCCGAGTTGTGGACACACAATACCCGAGTGGCAGCCATAGTTCAAGTCACAGACATCCTCACAAAACTTGCAGTTAATGATGAAGAAAGGCTTTCGACAATCAAGGAACTTCTTAGTACTGTTTTAAGAGGGAATGATGGTCTATCAAGAATGGGAAAGACGTGTGTTTCCAAGGGTGTTGTTCATACAGAGAGGAGGCTGCATCAATTGATGTTTAATGATAGAGATTACGAACGAGTTCAAAATGATTGGAGTATTGTCGAACAAGATGATGGTTCCAGACCTCATGTTGTGTTGTTGGATTGTTTAGAGAGAGATTACACAATTGCCATCTTGAAGTCCAAAGATAGACCAAAGCTTTTGTTCGATACAATCTGTACATTGACAGACATGCAATACGTCGTGTTCCATGGCACCGTCTATGCTGGATCGGATGGAGCATATCAGGTATAAAATCAACGAACTAAAATAGCTTAACATTTGCAAACAAAAAATGGTAATTGTAAATTGTAGTTTTGTAAATATGCTAATTGTTCCTTTTATGTGTTTGTAGGAATATTACATAAGACATATCGATGGACTGCCTGTCAGATCTGAGGCAGAAAGGCAGCGTGTCGAAAAGTGTCTCCAATCAGCTATAGAAAGGAGATCATCGGAGGTATTGTTAAATTCTTGACATCTATAGAACTATTTATAATAAACTTGATTATGCATATAAATTAAACATTTTGTGTTTCGCAGGGTCTTGAATTCGAGTTAACGGCAGAAGACAGGGTGGGACTGCTTTCAAAGATCACAAGAATATTTCGAGAGAATGGTCTCACCATTCGAAGAGCTGAGGTCACGACAGAGGGAGGCAAAGCAGTTGATTCATTCTTTGTTTCAGATATGTCTGGTGGTTCAGTAGATGCTGATATAATCAATTTTATTCACAGAGAGATTGGCCCGAATTTCTTGAGAGTTAAAAAGAATCCATTTTGCCCACCTCATTCATCCAAGCCGGGCGCCGACAGGATCGGATTTCTCTTTGGAAATTTCCTGAGAGCTTGCTTTTTTCACAGTTTCTGATTGGTCAATTCACACTCCTGATTTAGACCTACACAAAAAAGGAGATTCGATAAATGAATACTGTAAATTTGTACATAAGTTGTCGAAGGAGTGCTCGATGTGGTTAGTAGTTTGATTTCGAAATAAACTAGAATACATACATACTCTCACTCTGCACAGAAGAAGAAAAAACAAATTAGATTTACTTTGAAAAAATGTATTGAATTTAGATTTATTTCAAGAATCATTTGTGAATAGAGATATATAAACCTATGTTTTCTTCTTGATTCCATTTGAATCTTATTCCAGGGATTGAAAATCTGGCTAGAATCTAGTGTGATTGGAAAGAAGCGCGAAAATCTGAAGAAGTCGCCAACAATTCTGGTGTAGAAGTGACGATCGCAGTCTCTATAGATCGATGTGGACCAGTTCGAAACATTGAAAGGAGTCTGAGGAAACCATTGGGGGGATGCTTGATTTTTCGACATCTTGTTCTCTACTATTGTCATGAAAAAGGCCTGCTCCATTTTTCTCTTAGAAGTTAAAATCATCTCTTTTTTACAAGATCATGATAGGAACGCAGAACAATGAGTAAATATTTTTCTTCTTGGGTACAAATGGATTTTGTCGTTGAATTGTCTCCTTTTATTGTATTTTCCATATTGCTTTATTCACTAATTCAATATCTAATTTAGAATAATGGTTGAGTTTATTTTAATTCGCTCCCCCCTTGCAGACAAAATCCCTAGCGAAATGAAGTTCGCTCAGCAAACGCAATCACGGAGTGAATCGAAGTGAAGGAAACGTCTGATCGCGAATCGAAGTGAAGGCCAGCCTGACCGCGAGCGAAGTGAAGGCCTGTCAGTGAGCGAAACCACGAGCGAAGTGAAGGCCTGTCAGCGAGTGAAATCGCAAGTTGAAGACCGGTCATTGACCGCGAGCGAGCCCTGGCGGCGATCGACCGAGCAAGAGTGACTGGAAGAGAGCAAGCGAGCGAGAGCAAAAAGTGGGGAGCGAGCGAGGTCACCCCAAATCAGCTGCACTCCACGCCTTGCCTCCAGATCAGATCTCCTCCCTAACCTCTTTTTTAACTGAATCATCGAATGACCTCGGCTCCACGCTTGACTACAAGCGAGCGAACACCCAGTGACCGCGAACGAGATCCTTCTGCGAGCAATAGTTCACCCACCTCCCGCAGGATCACGTCCACTTCCGACGAGCGACAGATACAACTATCAGAAGATAGGAGGAAATCTCGCTATTGGTTTTCGACCTACAAGTCGAGAACTTGCACGCTATATCTATTCCATATATCTTATCTACTTTTAGTTGTTTAGTTAATTGGTTTGTAATCTCTTTATTTTCTATTTAATCTAAATCGTCTTTTTAAAAAAAAATTCAGTTCTGTCTCAAGCACGACCTTTGGGCGCTGCTACATGCCTTAAAAATACACATTTTGAGGATTTATCTTGCAATTTGTTTCTTTGATGTTTATGTATAAGTAGAAAGCATAGACAATCTATTGTTTTAAAAAGTGTGTAATCAGATGTTTGCTTGAACAATGTTTCATACGGTGTTTTGTGATCTAGCATGGGTGTTGGTAGTCTGTACGTTCAGGATAAAAACAACAGAGGTCTTTACATCTGATCGGTCAGAAATGTAGGAAATCTATGATCGAGCAAAGATACACTTGCCAACTTCTACTGTCTGCCCGTGTCTTCTCTCTACTTCATGCTGTTGTTGTGTGTACGCACAAGAGTCGTCATGCTGAAGTCGTCAACCCTTCTTAATTGAGGTAACCACTCACTGAGGCGACAATCGTTAGACTTTCCTTTATAATTTATAAATAGAAGTGGCGTCCCTTCGAAAAAATGATTCCCATCTTGAGAATTAGATAATAGAGCATGCTCTCTGAACAACCATACACTATCCGTCGGTCGACCTTCGTAAGATTTTTTGGATACAATCATACAAGTGACAAATGAGTTTTACTTCATCAATAAACATAATTGAATCATGGATGTGTTTTACAAAGTAAAGTTTTTTTTACAATGTAAGGTTGGCTTATTGGTTTCAGAAACTATTAAGATTTCTAAGGTCCAGGATTTGAATCTTACTTTGTACATTTTCATTTAAATTTACCCGATGATATATTATGTGGTTCTGGTATATCATCCGAAAAGTTGACAACTCTACATCTGTAAAGAGGAACCTTCTGTTATAAAAAACGATTTTTATGAGATATTTTCTTTTCACTGTTCTCATTATCTCATTTATTTTATATAGACTTGAAATGAGAGTAAAAAAAAATGAAGTTACTTTAATGGCAACCATGTTTTTTTATAACGGACGGTACCTCTCTATAGATGCAGAACTGTCAACCTCCAAATGATATATCAGAGCTACATAATATATCATCGAGTAAGATTCGAATTCTGGACCTCAGAATTTCTGAGACCAATGAGTTGTTGTGGTCCCACTATACTTTTGGACTTATATGGGCCGAGTCAGTCCACTACGAATCCAGCCCACTCACATAAATATAATAACAAAAAACAATCCTTGAAACCTGAAAGTCTGAAACACTTTCCGTTTTTCACCAAATCTCTCCCTCCATTTCTACTTCACTCTTCATTACACCGAGAAAACAGAGGGAATCCGCCGAGATCCAATTGGTCCGATCGAAATTTGCACGTCGTCCTCTGCCGCCTTCACTGATTTTAATCAGAATAAGAGTTTTCGAATCCCGAATGAGCACCCAAACCCTAGACAGTGATCCTCTGCCTGGCAATTCCGGATCGTCAGCGAAAGATGTTGCGGATCGGGATGAGGAGATCGGGGATGATGAATTAGATGAGACGAGTGGGGAGAGGAAGAGGAAAGAGATCGAGAAAGATGCGGAGGGGGAGGGGGAGGGGGAGGGGGAGAAAGAAGAAGCTAGCGACGAGAAGAAAGATGACGAAGAAGAGGATGGGAAGGTTGTGAAAAAGGTGAGGAAGGGACGATCTGTATCGAGGGTTCCCTCTATCTCAATTGACAGACCTTCTAGAGAGAGGAGGACTGTTGAGAGGTACTCTGCTTCTACACCGATACCCAAATCTGTTCCTATAAAGAAGGTGCTGTAACAAAATTCACGTTTTCTTATTTAATCTCCCGTTTCTTGATTTTGCCTTTTATATATACATAGGGTTTCAGTTTTTATTTTATTTTATTCTCATGGATTTGAGATTTCCGATTTCATCAGGGCCATGGTACGAAGCTAAGAGATATTCCAAACGGTGATTTTTGTTACTCTCGTTTTCCCTTCAGTTTTGCATTGTTTTATTTTTCCTTGGTCTTTATATTTTTTAATCTTCGCAGTATTTTTTAAGTTGTCAAAAAGGAAAGCAGATGAAAGCCTTCAACATCTTCATAAAATTCTCTATGGGAAGAAAGCAAAGGTAACCTTTTTACCATTTGTAACCTGGATTTTCTTTAGTGTACACTTTGTTTCATTTTTTTTAATATTGTAACATTGTCACAACAAAAGCGTTGATTTTACTAGGTGCGCACATTAAAAAGAAGCATACTTGATTTCTCTGGGTTTGTTTGGACCAGCAATGAGGTACGTACTTTGCAGTGCCCTTATATTTTCTATGAGGCTATGTGATGTTTTTCTGTTTATGTTATTTTATTGATCAGAAGTTAGATCAACTAATTATAAAAGAGGTACATGCTAAAATTGTGTTCCTTTGGAGAATTGTTGCGTACACTTCATTCCGAATATTGGTGTACTTAGTTTTTAGATGACCATGGGACATGGGTTATACTGTTATAGGGATTAGCGAAGTTCTTTCCCTAATTCCTTATTATGAATAAACCTAAAATGATTGTGAAATTGTGTCATGCCTCATGAGGGTGCACATTGTGCAGCTATGTGAGTCTAGATTGTAGATCCTTTGGGACCAAAGAAATATTTTAGTTATTTTTTCTGTTTCAATATTTTTTTGTTACTTTGTAACTAAGCTTAATGCTGTTTTGAATTTCATTAATGGATTTTCTTCTTCTTTTGCAAACAAAAAGGTTTTACATGATCTCTCTAATTAATTAGATTAAGTGGTTTTAGATGAGCCAGCATCCTTGGTTAATTGTTCTCTCGTCTTTGATATAATTCTTTACTTATAAATTATGTGACATTTGCTACTTATTAATTAATTACGATTTACGAATGTACAATTGAAAAAACTTCATTCGGATAGGTTAGTGATCTGGAACAGAAGTCTCATTTACTCACATAGCCTCTCTGAATTTCTTACTAAAGAGATACTTAGAGATATAGACATCTTCAAAAATTCCAACCAAAACCGGGTTACGGCCGATGCACTTATTTCTTGGGATTCTAGCACCTTTGTTTTGATAAAAGTAAAATTACATAAATTGGAATTATACTTCAGAAAGTGGTGTAGTAGTCTGAAGTCTGAACCATCACTAGTAGAATTATAATGCTGCTATATATGCCTACAGCATTTTTTTTTGTTTTCTAGGAAAACGACCAAAATCTGGAGAGGACAAAAAGTCCAAAAATTGGAAAAGTGAGTTAATCCTTATAAAGGGTTCAGTTGTTGGGTGGATCTAGACCCAGATCCGTTTGTGATACGACACATAACCTTAACTGCCATTTCTGGTCATTATAGTGGTCGGATTTTAAAGTATGATTCGAATGGACAAAGCCCAAATGTGTTATGCAGGGTGATAAGCAAGGTGATCATATATCTTATATGGCTTAATACCACAACACATCCGTATATTATTATTATGGTATTCGTATTTCCTTAAGACTTCAAGAGGTATCAACTTATGATGACTATACAATGCTATAAACATTCTTTATGACGTAACTCCCATTATTTTTATAAACTGGGCTACCCTCGTCCCTTCCAAATATCAATGGGAATTTATCAAAAAAAGTTAGTGGTCTGGAAAAGATGCAAACCATAGTTGATGGGCAAAATTCCAGTTCAAAATAGGCTCTGTCTACAGTACAATGGTCAGCAGTTAATACTGTAGATGGGCAATTTGTTTTTTTAGAGAATAGGATAGTATGGTTTCCAGAAGTTCACAATCATATTATAGAAGGAAAATGAGACCCATAGATGAGAGGCAGCAGAGTGCGGAAGCCCTGGTTGGATTGCTAGCCATCATTGATGGTATTATGCTGGGACAGCTGTTTAACCTGCTGGTAATTGTATGGATGATAAATTCTGGGACCATGACCAAACTCCTATGGTCGTTAATCATTAAAAAGAAGAAGTCAATGATCAGGTGATGGATAATTTGGAAAGCATCCTAAACAACATGACTACTGTTAACAGTGCTTATTTGATTATTTCTTACATTCAAAGAACTGAAGAAGGGATTACAATCAGATTGTCTATCAACATAATGCAACAGGTGGAAAGAAGGGATTACAATCAAACCTTCAGTTTCGGAATTAGAAGTTGTAGCAACCTGTTTTGATCGGATTGATTTCATGGTAGCAATTACTCGGAATTGAAAGTTGTGCCAGATAGACATCATAGGAAGAATGCATAATGATGAGATAACCCATCAGTTTGGTGATAAGAATTTCCCAAATCATGGTTGTTTTCTGTTGAAAGTTATATGTGGAACTTCAAGGATGTGGTTTTGAAGATTAAAGAAGTTCTTATTATCTGTGAGATTTATCGGAACTTAGAAGTACCAATAATCCATCACTATTCATCAAAATAAATGAGCTTCAACATATAATATGCATTCTCGTATATGTCGATGACTTGACAACATGGTGATCACTGAATAGGAAGAGCATAATATTGGAGTTACTAGGCACTGTTTGCAAACTGAGAGAGCTGATTTATTTTTTGGTCATTCAAGTCAGAAGATGCGACTCTGGATTATTTCTCAATCAATACAAAATACAAATACATGGTGAATTTTTTTAAGAGCACTGGATTGAATAATTTCAAACTATCATTGATACTCATGGGAATTTTATTTTTTTGGTGGATTTTTTTTTTCATTAGAAATGAAGGGCAATGTCCTGAATTACAGAATTAAGATACATAAATTAAAAGTAGGGAGATGAGTCAAGGTTCATCAACAATTTATTATCTAGCAGGACATGGCATCTATAAGATAACTAGATATTCTTCTTTTATCTTTAATGTATTACTCCTATAAAAGAAAAGATGTGTTGCCTCGGGAGGTTGGTCTCCCATAGATAGATATCTTCATTTGAGAATAAAACCCCTCCCTGAAATCCTCAGATTTGTAAGAAATTATTTATTATTTGAGAAATTATTTATTGTTCATATATGCACTTTCTCGATTATTTATATTAGAGTTATAAAATGGATATTTTTGTAAATAGCTAGTTACTTTTATTTTCTTTATAATTAGCTATATAGTTAATCTCTGTAATTAGCTAATTACTTTTAGAATAACCTGTTGGATAAGATCTAACAGAATTGGTAGTAGATTCTGTTAGATCTAATCCCCCCAAGTGTGTATAAACTAATGAAATACATTTTGGGAGGGATCGAACATTTGTTCTCCATTTCCAATTTGCATTTAGTCTATTTTACTCATAGTTTATTATATGAATTTTCTCATTTTCCCCATATTGTATGTATAAGCAGGATAAGGAAAAATTAAAATTCAAAGAAAAACTTGACAGGTGTGTTAAAGATAAATTATTTGATTTTTGTGACATGTTTGATATTCATGTTGCTAAAGCCACAACAAAAAAGGTTGGTTCTCACTTTTATAGTTTTCTTTTTATTAATTTTTTCAAGTGCTTATATGTATTGCCATAAATGAATTTACATTGAGATGTATTGCATTGCAGGAAGATATTTTGACGCTGTTGTTGGATTTTTTGCAATCTCCCCATGTAACTAGGGATGTTTTACTTGAAGAGAAAGAGAAGGTGTGAACAGTTATTCCATCTGAAAATTGTTATATAATATCTACTTGGCTAGTTATTTCATATCTTTTGGTTCGTTGTCTGCAGACTGGACAGAAACGTAAGCGGAAAGCAAGGACAAGTATTGAAAAGAAATCCGGAGAGGTGATTCTTTTTGGCTTGTTTCTTTCATTATTTTATTCTTTTTATTTTTATAAAGTTCTGTTGTTTGTTAAAAAAAGTTGTGATATTTTAATTTTTAACTTATTTAAACTTGAATATGATTGATATTTCATAGTCAACAAAAGTCAAAATCTTCTTTTCAATATCTTAAGTTCTAAAATGTCATTTTTATAAAAAAAATTGGTCATTTTATTTATTTTCTACCTTTTCTAAGTTTATTAGTGTGCTAAATTATTCAACATGCTTGGAAACTATTTTTTTATAGAGAATTAATTTTTTTTCGTTATGAAAATGATTGGTAGTGCCCAGAGAATAAGTGAGAAAGATAAAATAGAAATAACATAGGGAGATGAGCCTCATCGATACTTTCCTATACAATTTGGATAGCCTCGGAAGGTTGGTCTCCCAATTTAGCATAGTATCCTTCTCCAATTGGGTACAACAATATTTTTTTAAATCCTCAGATATGAAAGAAAGGTTCATGTCCTGGATGATGGTCATGGTAAGAACTTAAAGTGATCCAAGGGAGTGTTGTTTGAACCTTCTGTTTCTTTCAGACTAGATGTGCTAAAGCAATACATGATATAACCAATGGAATTTCTGATAGGCTTCAACGAGTTCTCCCATCCAAATAGTGTAGTGTGGGCATATTTGCTAATTTCCAGAGAGTTGTTCAGGACCTTTGCTATATCTATCATGGTCTTCCCAGAGTATGCAATTAAAGAAGAGGTGGGCTCTAGATTCTTCCTCCCGTGAGTTGCACAGAACAGGAGACAGTCAGGTTGATTTTGGAGTCTCCATTTTCGTAGTCTTTGGAAGGTGTTCAGACTTCAGATGCTTGATGCTTCCACTTGATTCTCCATAGCATGATAGAGAATTTAGTGGAAGCATCAAGCATCTGAACACTTTCCAAAGACTACGAAAATGGAGAATTTAGTGGAATTTTGTACTAGATTCCCTTGGCAATTGTGTCCTTAGGGCTTCTATCTCTTAGGATGTCTGCTATGACTCCTATGGAGTTTAATAGGGTACCTGATTTCAATGTAATCTATATCCCGCCACACAATCTAAGCATTTGTCTGTCTTCTCTAGCTGCTATGCCTTCCATAGAAAAGAGTCAATGGATGGTTTAATAGGTATCACGTTCAGTATTCTATTCCTAATAAACCTAGTCTGAATCTAGCAGGTTAGGATTTAGGATCGAGTTTTTGTCATCAGGGTTCCAGAATTTATAATTCTTTTGAGAAATGTTGCCCTTGTAACAACTTACAATGGGTAGATCCTTCACCCAAGGCCACTCTCTGACTTCGGAAGGATCATTTGGGACTATGTATTCCCTTCCGACCATTCCAAATGAATTGATAAGCTAGTTTCCTAACCTTCATGACGATAGAGCTTGGTAGGGAGGTATCTTGGGTCCAATGTGTGAATTTACCAGCTATAATCCAATTCACTAATTGGATTCTGCTTTCATAAGGTAGGCACTTTCCGCTCCATCTAGCCAGTAGGGTTTCTATGGGCTGGATCAATTTCCAGCATTGGTTATATGGCTTCTTTTTCCCTGTGATGGTAAGTCTAAGGTATGAGATTGCTAGGGATTTTGGTTGGAAACCTAGGATGTGTAGTTCAGGGTTATGTTCACACACCTTGGAGAAGGTGACTGTGCTTTTATCTGAATTGACTTCTAGGCTTGTGAATAGTGAGAATTTCTTCTCTAGAGTGGACTTAATGGATTTTAGGAATTTAGTCCCATTAACTTGGATGGAAACTATTTTTCTACAGATAAGACGGCGCAAAAAAGCTAATATAATGGAAGAAGAAAACCATGATGAAGAATCCCAAGGTGAAGAAACCGAAGGTGATGAGATCCAAGATGAAGAAAATGTAGATAAAAATGATGTTGATGGTCATGATTCTGCATCTGAAGACACTGTTTTGGAAAAGGAGAAAGAGTTGGATAAAAGTGAATCTGAAGAAAAGCATTTAGAATCAGATCCAGACACTGTACAGCAATCATCACAAAAAAAAGAAGTGAATAAAGGCAATCGATCTATTGCCAATGAAGAAAAGGAAAATTCCGGTAAGAAATGTTCACTTTTATAATATTTTTCTGGTTTAGCATATATTAGTTTTGATTTAATTAGTACCGTTTGTTTTTTAAATACAGAAAGTAAAGTAAACACATCCAAGATAAATTCGAAAGCATCGAGTTCCGAAAAATCCACCCCGACGAAAAAAGCTTATGTTTCACGAGCAGTTTCCAAATCCAAGGATGATAAAAGTAAAAATCAAGAAAACCTGAATGCATCCAGCAAAAATAATAATGTTAATAAGAAACAGGTGACGGAAGCGAAATCTCAGTCAAAGTCTCCTCGTGGCCGGAGAGGAAATGGTAAAGCAATGTTGTGTCAATTTCTTTTTTGTTAAATTTTTCTTTAAAATTTGATGAAAAACACGACGAATCATTATTCAAATTCTTCTGAAACAATATTTTAATAAATCTAAAAATATGATTTACCAAAATCTCTTTTATAAATTATCAGGTAGTGGCAAGAAAGCTACCGGAAAGAGTGTGATAGCTGAGCCTAGCAGTGAAGAGTTGCGTTCTGCCGTCAGTGACATATTGAAAGAAGTTGATTTTAATGTTGTGAGTTTTGTATCTCCTAAGAAAGCCAAGTATTTCTTCTTTATATTTGTTTTACTGGAATTTACTTGATTGCAGGCGACTTTGGCTGATATTCTCAGGCAATTAGGTACTCCTATTTTAGTTTTCTTTATAGTGATTTATTTTGAATATATCAACTTATGTTTGCAATTCTTCTACAGCAACCCAGTTTGGGACAGATCTGACTCACAAAAAATCCGAAGTGAAAGGCATCATAGAGGATGTGGTAAGCAACATGACCGATAGTGAAAGTGAGAGTGGAGAAGAAGAAGCTACTGAGACAGAGGGTGATGCAGCTGTAAAAAGTCCTGAAAAAAGCAGCTGATCTCTTTCACCATTCTTTTATTTAAGAATTTAGAGTGACCAACTCCAATTACATCTGTAATTGTGCTATTTATTTCCTAAATTTAGAAAAATAGTCCCAATAAACAATCTCATTTCATAACTAAATTGTATTATATCTTGACGTTGTGTACCCAATAATGTTTATTTTCCAACCATACTCAGGTAAGTCTTGCTCTTCTTGGAGTTTTTTTATTACAAAAAATAATTCTCTTCTCGAATGTAAAGAGTCAAACTTTTGGCTAAATACCAATTGCAATGTTATGTTCGTCCAACCTAATAACAATGTCATTTTCATTTTCTTTTTAACTGTTTACTAACATAAGTCTTAAGTTGCCAACAATTTTAAAAACTTAGATTCTCTTTTCTAATTCTTCCTCTTCTGTATCATAAAAGGCTTGTCAGTCGTTGTATAAAGTTTAGTTGTTGATGAATAATGCATCGTCAGTCGACGGATTATGATCTAATAGTCGGAATTTTTTCGACACATATGCGCTTTGGCACACCTGAAGCTCGTTATAAATACAATACACACAAATGTATACCTTATGTTTTTTATTTTCAATATATCACAGTTGTCACCTACACTACTATCTTCTCTTCCTCTTCAATACTCTGTTTCTCTACCTCATCTACTTAACTTATCTTCCCGTTACCTCGTATCTTACAATAACTTATCCTATAGCCACGAACCCTAAGATATATAGCGCTTAGATAATCGGTTTAGTGCTTAGGATGATTGACAATTGTAGACAATTTATAGGTAGTGGGTCTGACGCTCTGGCCTGTCGACTATAAAGAAACCTTGCTTTAAAATCTGCGGGTGATGTCCAAGTAATGATATGATCACGGAAGCACGCTATATTCCTACGATGAACTCCAGATCTTATTTATAAAACTCTTGAGGACACAAGGGTAATTACTCAGCCATAGAATATCCTAGAGACCGATGGCCTGAAGGAGGAAGCGACTGTGCCAATCCCGTACGTGTATTCCTATGTTGAAACCCTCCCATTTCTCGTTCATTCTACCCTCCATTTCCATTTTCTCCAATCCTTCATTATCCCAGTGGCGATTTTTTCCAGCGGTGACTACACATCATCTCCAAGCTTGCCATGTCGAACTCCAGTGGTGATCGCAATGGGAAGGCGCCGGCTAGGTCGAACTCGTTCCCTCTCAGTTATGTGTTCTGACATTTTTTCACTTTGTTCCAGTTTTTTTGTTTGATGTGTTTTGGGTTTCTCTCCCTTATTAAGCTTTTCCTCTTGGTGTTCCTTATTTTTCCCATGTGCGGTCATATATTTCAGATTATTTTTCACTCTGTTCCAGTTTTTTTGTTTGATGTATTTTGGGTTTCCCTCCCTTATTAAACTTGCCCTTTTGGTGTTCCTCATTTTTCCTCTCATTCTTCCCCTCAGTTTTATTTGTTTTTTCCCGTTTCCCCCCCTCTTTTCCACTATTAGAAATTAATGGGTTCTTTTTTCCTGATAGATCTAGCTTTTTTCTCCCCATTTTTCCTGATAGATGGAATACGTTTTTACCTATAATGTATTCTCGTCTTTAGCATTGGAAGGCCTCCATGTGCGGTCATATATTTCAGATTATTTCAGATGTGATTCCTTTTCTATAGATCTGGCTTCCCAGTTTATGATCAATCAAATGTAGCGATTCCTGTAAATCCACACCCATCACTGCGGATGTTTGCACACGCTCAACATACTTCGGTCGAGGGAACAGAGATTTGTTAGATGATGATTTATATTATCCACCCACTATACATATCGTAATGCTGTCCACTTACATAATATATTCGAGTGGTAATGCTGAAAATCTCAAATTTTAATAATGTTTACTATTATTGTGGTTGCTTGGCACACATGAGTTGAATCAATCGAAATTATACAGGCCAGCTGGATGAATGCTTACCTTACATTACGCTGATAAATTCAACGAAAAGGAATGACAGAGAATTATTGAACCGCGTTTCCCACAGGTAAAATGCAAAGATGACGACAATGGCTTGCGAATGCTGTTGGTAATTGAGGCTTTGGCGCTTGGGCATGTTGGTTATGGATTAGACAAAGATTTGGATGCGGCAGAATGGTCTCTGTTAGATGGAATTCGATCGATGACAACATTCGACGATTGATATGTTGGACTCGTGCCTATGGTGTTTATGTGTGTGGTCAGTTGGGTATCTCTCGAATATTTAATGTGTTGTTGTGTATTTAATTTATCGATTATTAAAAGACTTGAAATTATTGTGCAAAATGATGAAAAACAATTTATGATTCAATGCATATTAAATAGATTTGCAAAAATCAGTCATCCAAAATTGCATTTTGGTGAGACATGTTTGATTACGGCAGTCACTCCCAGCAACGTCTTTCAACAAGGACTAGAGTTCCGTCGCTTTACGCCGGACCCCCGGAAGGCTCCCACGGTGCGGAACAAGTTCATCGTCAAATCGTCGAGTTAACCCGTAAATCGCGATTGGACTACCAAATCGCCGACTTTAGAGATAAGTCACCGAGGAGATAAGGCCAGGAACTTATCGCCTACGGCGACAGGATGGAACAATGGTTCTAAACACCTGGCACGCGGACAATATGCAACAGTACTACGCATAGTACTCATCGCATTACGTTTATTTTCTTTAATTTTCCTAGTATGTATGTTAGTCAATCATAAAATTCTTTCTTCATGTTATAACCCGCAAGGATACCTTAAAAAGTCTATTTTGTCACTTCGGCCTCAGTAGATCAAGGATCATTCCGTCGCTACGACCCCAATGATCCTATCCCATCTTGTCGCTTCGACCTTGATGCGGATCAACAAGTCACTCTATCACTATGACCGGAGTCAGACTACACTCTCAGGGTCCAAATTCAGGGTTAGTACGAACATGTCCAATTTAGGCATGCAAGCCTAGAATTGCGAACACAACCCTTATTCGCACGTGCGAATCAGGAATTAGTGGATTTTACATCAATTTATCACTCAAACTATTTTCAACCCTAAAAATTAATTTAGAAGTATAAATCATTTTCGAGTTTAACTAGCGATTAAACTACGATTCGTACGACCAAGTTTACGCTCGAAGCGTCTAAGTAGGGTTAGCAGAATCTAACTTACATCTAGAGAGGCTAAGTTACGATTTGTGAATCTAGTTTCAAGCTGAGGTTACAACTTTAAAATATTTATACAAAAAATTAACAAAAGTAAAATAGTTCATTGATTGATAAAAATTACAAAAAATCCACTACAAAATTAAGTCTAATCTTCTTCTTTCCTCGCTTCCCGAACATCGCTCTTTATCTTATCAAGAGTTTCTTTGTGCTCCAGCTGCATTTCAGGATGTTCTTCTAGCCACACCATAATGTCAGTCACGAAATTGACAGGCAAACTTGAAAACACATGAGGACCAAAAAAGTTTAAGTCCTGGAGTTGGTCAGATTGACCATCAACCTCAAATTCCAAGTCCTTCACTTTCTCGGAAGAAGCGTCTAGTTCTTCCCTCATCTTTCTCAACTCCTCCGTGGATTGAGAGGAGCGGTCATTCAGATCCTTTCGCTCAGAGGTGGACTCAGAAAGTTCTACTTGAAGCTTTCTGAATTTGTGATTCAGAAGCCATCGCATTGTCAACCTTCGCACTCAGCTGCATCTTCAGTTCTTCAATCTATTTAAGAGCATCAGTGAGACTCGATTCAGATTCCGTCAAAGAGTCACGTTCTTGGCGAAGAGTAGAAATCTCAAGTCTATGTGCGGTGCATTCTTTATTCTTCGCCATCATCGCTTTCTCATGCTCAACAACTTTTTCTTCCAATTTTTTGTTGTTTTGGAAGACTTTTCTCATCGACCACACTTCTTTACAGACAACTTGATACTTGTCATCAAGTTTATCATATTCTTGTTGGGATCGAAGCGTGTCGTTACCAAGGTTTTTGATTTGTCGCAATCCCCCCATCGCATATTTGGGGGGTCGCATATTTATGGGGCTTAGCCGGATTCGGGTCGGATCCAGCTTAACCCGAACCATTTACCCAAGTAAAAATTAAAAAATTGAAATGATTAAATGAATAATATTATTTTATAACAACTTAAGGACCCATTTTATAATAATATTATTCAAACAACTTAAATGAATAATATTAATTGACGACACACTTAGTTAAAAGTTAGAACTTAGAACTAAATGTTTGAATTACACTTTTACTTTGATGTTTGAAACTAATACTTTTGTTGTTTTGAATGTTTCTTTAAGTTTTTCAGATTTTAAGAGTTTAAGTATCATTAATCACTATATTATTTTAATTATGATTTTTATTATGACTTATAATATCAGAGATTTATTTAAAATATAGAAAATACAGGGGGTATATTGAAAAAAATAAAAAAAATGTCGCATATTGGGTAGCATATGCGATTAGGCGCTCGCATATGCGATATGCGACCCCAGGCATCGCCTGGTCGCCTGAAAAAGCTTGGTTGTTACATGACTGCATCCCAACAACAACATTCGATAGATACGCAGCCTACAAAAAAAAAACAATTAGATTAGCACAAAAATACATAGGTTAAATAAGATGCGAGTTTAGGTCACTTACAGCAGATAGAGCTTTAGTGAGCTCCTCTCGCATCCAATCTCCAAGCTCCGTCAATAATATCTGGGTAGCCCTCGATCACACCTCCGCATCCGCAAACAAGCTCGGATAGTCAAAGGTGGTTCGGAAGGGAGCAAACTCTGGTACCGACCTTGAGCACGATTCAGTTTTAAACGTGCCACGAGGACCAGATTCCTCAGTCTTCCTGATTTGAATTAACTTGGTACTACGCAACCTCGCAGCCAAGTGAGGGAGCACTGCTTCGTGGTAGAGATGTGCCCCTTTCTTTTTCTTAATAGGTTTGCCAGAAGGATCTTTCGATCGCAGATAGTGTGTCACATCAGAGAAGGTAAAATCCTCACGCTGACACAAAGCGAAAGGAATCCCTTGACCACATTTGTAAGTAGCAAGGGCTGAAGAGATCTTCTTCACATGCTTAAGTTCTGCCTTGCTCAGTTCGCAAGGAACATCCAAGTGTACGCGCCGAGTGTTGGGCCAACCCGCGTACGAACATCGAGTCAACAAAAAAGAACTTGCTCTTCTACTGCGGCCCGTAGTTGGTGGGGAGTTCGATGATCAGCTCACGTCTATGAAACCGCTTAGCTAACCCCAACCGACCAGATTCGGAAGCGGGAGCCTTGACAAGTTTGTAGAACCAGAAAAACAAGGCAGCGGTTGCAGGGATATTCAAACTCCAATAGATGTTGGAGAATCCTCTCAGGTATATAAAGAAAGCTGCCTGCATCTGCGACAGCGACATGCCAGCTTGTAGCAACACTTTACTCATCAACATAGGAATGGGTAGCACGGAGAAGTGTCTGAAGTAGAGTCGGGGGATCGCTTGAAACCCCGCAGGAGGAAGGTTAGCAGGTTGATATTACGACCCCCAAAATCGCAAACGCCCAGAGATGCACACCCCTCGCAGAATGTCTCGGGCTTCGCGCGCAGACATGACAGAAAAGGGGTGCACGGTATCCGTTTGTGGCACAAGGGGAGCATTCAGAGAGATTTCCTCAAAGGACCCTTCGCTTGCGTCGCTTAAGGACAGCAGCTTAATCTCACCACCCGGCAAAGTTTCACAGTAAGCATAGCCGGTGTGATTCTCAACTCCCTCATAAAAAGGAAGGTTTATATGGTCTCCATCCTTATCCACTTCAGTAGGAGGAGGAGGAGTCTTTGATCCTTCAGCCGGATCAGGCCGACGTCGGCTTCGACCGCGGTCCAATTCCAATTCCTGATCATAGTCAAAGGGCTCAGGAACCCGTACACCCTCCGCGGTGGGGATGTATGTCTTTCCCATACCTCCCATCCTATAAATAGGAGGAATGGAGGTACTACCCTCGCCATCTTCGCGAGAAGAGTTCTTGCTATGTTTCAGATGTTTTATTTTCCTTTTCTTACTCGGCCTCTCAGATTCAGCAGTCGGCCTCTTGCCCAGGTCAGAAGAGGTCATCCCCTCAGTGTGGGTGACCAAAACATCAGGTACCACCACCTGAAGGGGCTCATATTCTTCAACTTCAGCTCCCGAGTTTTGGGGCAATGTCGGCGATTTAAGTGTCAAACTCGCTGATGTTTGATCAGAACTCGTCGATCCCAGGTTAATAACTCGGCGAGGTCTCTTGAAAATAGGGACACCCCCTTGCCTTTAATCGACGACTTCCCAAGGGGACTCGCCCACTTCAACAGAAGGCTCGGTCACGACTAGAGCCTCAGAGTCTTTTCCCAAACTCGCCGATTTCTTGTTAGAACTCGGCGATTGCTCGAGAGTGAGCCCAAGCAACTCGCGTGCAGTGGCACAATACCTAGCATCCGACAGTGCATCAACAGCCGGAATCTCCGACCCACCGCGCGTAGACTCAACGGTGTTGAGCACCGCCGCTAGGCTCTCATCAACGTCCGTATTCAGAATATCGTCGACCAGAGCTTCGGTCTCCGACATGGTGAGTTGAGGAAGTGTCGTTTTGTCTGCCATATGTCAGCGATTTAGAGAGAAACTCGGCGACTTGGTCGGGGATTAAGGTTTAGGCGATTTGGGAAAAATGATGTGCGGATTAAAATAATCGATTCGCTATTTATAGACCTTGGAGAAATTGCAAAACACCCTCGAAAAATCCAAAAATTATGCGAAGGAAAATCGCTAATTGATCCTCGAATCTCCAAAACTCGGCGAGTTTATGGGTAACTCGGCGAGTTTAGGCAAAAATCACGGGATACGAAAGGGAAACTTCCTTATTTGGAAAATTTGCAAATATTTCCTAAGATCTCAAGGATTTTCCAAGAAATCTGCTAGCTCATAGTAAGGATCGCCGAGTTTGTAAGAAAATCGCCGATCCAAATTGTCAAACTTCAAAGTTGCTCACAAAACCACCCCGATGCCAAGTCACCGAGTTAGAACATTAAGTCGCCGACTTGGGGTATCACATAACATCTTAGGGGGGGAGTATCACAAACTCCCTTCAGCGCAACAAAAGGAGAGTATCACAAACTCTCCACGACACTTCTGCCGCTTAGGCCAAAAGTCGTCACAATTCGGGGGGGAGTATCACAAGCTCTCCCGACATTTCTGTCGCTTCGGCGGGAAATCGTCAAATTTCAGGGGGGAGTATCATAAGCTTTCCCGACATTTCTGTCGCTCCAGCGGGAAATCGTCAAATTTCGGAGGAGAGTATCACAAGATCTCCCGACACTTCTGTTGCTCCGGTCAGAAATCGTCAAATTTCGGGGGGGGGGGGAGTATCACAATCTCTCCCGACATTTCTGCCGCTTCAGCGGGAAATCGTCAAATTTCAGGGGGGAGTATCACAAGCTCTCCCAACATTTTTGTCGCTCCGGCCGGAAATCGTCAAATTTCGAGGGGGAGGAGTATTACAAGCTTTCCCGACACTTCTGTCGCTCTGGTCGGGAGTCGTCAAAATAAGCACGGTAAATCTGTCGCTTCGGCCAGATTTACCATGGATTAGTTCGAGCAAAAGGAGAATATCACAAGAGGTAAAATCGCACGGTAAGTTTAATTGGTCAATAATAATATGCGTTTTAGACTGATCTAGTTGTTTTACAGGATGTTTTCTTTTTTGCAGGTATAATTCTGTCGCTTCGGCCAGAATCAGGTCTATCTTGTCACTTTGGTCTTGATAGACCAAAGATCATTATGTCGCTTTAGCCTTAATGGTCTCAACCCATCATTCCGCTTATTTGCATTGATGGGTTGACCGTCGTTACGGACATAAAGTCGCTCTTGATCAGGGTAGACTATAAACATTAGTTTTATCGCTTTGGCTAGAACTCAATTCTATCGCTTCGGCCAGAATCCATCTTGTCGCTCCGGCCTTGATAAACACAGTACAGTCGCCCTCGATCAGGGTTAGACTATAAACAGGTAGTTCCGTTGGCCTGGAACTCGATTATGTCGGTTCGATCCGACAGGATCAATCCATTCTGTCGCTTAGGCTTTAATGGATACGGAATCAGTACGTCACTGTAGGCGGAATGATTCGATCCCATCTCGTCGCTTTAGCCTTGATGCGGATCATACACAGAACCTTGGTTGAGGGGGGGGGGTACTGGCGATACACGCATGTTTCTTGTGCTCTTTTCAGGGGGGAGTACTGGTGAGACATGCCTGATTACGACAGTCACTCCCAGCAACGTCTTTCAACAAGGACTAGGGCTCCGTCGCTTTACGCCGGACCCCCGGAAGGCTCCCACGGTGCGGAACAAGTTCATCGTCAAATCGCTGAGTTAACCCGTAAATCGCGATTGGACTACCAAATCGCAGACTTTAGGGATAAGTCGCCGAGTTAGGGCCTAGATCGGCAGTATAGTAGACTGCACATCTCGCCCCTGGAAACTCGGCGAGCTTGCCCTAAATAGGCGATTTTCATACCTGAATCGTCGATTTACGACCGTTATTCGCCGTCAGCCAACGCCATAAATGCTCCCATCTATGGCAATATGCGCGATGTCCGCCTTTGATCGCGCCCTCCGAGACCCTATAAAAAGGGTCCCATGGGGACACTCAAAGGCACAACACAAGTTCCACTCTCACCAGAGCATCACTAAGAAACTCGTTGATTCTCACTAAAATCGCCTAGTTTCTAGTTGCAGGTATTTGACGTAGAGCGCGCGTCGTAGACTCCAGAGCCTCCGGCATCACCTCGCACCACCGCGAGCCCATGGTAGCAGATTCAGTGCTTCATCAGCTGGCGTCGTCTGTGGGACTACCGAACCACCGGTATCCTGTCGTAATCGCGATTTTTTTTGCAAAATCCGGCTTGAGCTCTCCCAGAGGGTTCACCGACTTTATCAACTAAGTCGTCGATTTAGATCAACAATAGCCGATTCTCAGCTCAGGTCCGATTTATTTTTAAATCGCCGACTTAACCTTGAGAATCGCCCGATCTGAAATATCGTCTGCTAGCTAAGAGTGTTGTCCACGACATGCACTATGCGCTATGTACTATGCACTATGTAATATGCACTATGTATGAACTATGCACTGCGAACTATGCACTACATGGTACGGTCTATGCATTATGTTCTACGGCCGGATGCATGTGCAGTACTGTGTAGTGCATAATATGCACTGTTGACTGTGCAGTGTGTACTATGACTGATGGACGAAGTGCAGTGCATTATGTACTGTGCACTGTGAAAAAGAAAATTGGAAAATATTGCAAATAGTGTAAACCCAAATTTGATTAGTCATAGTACACACCAAAAATCATTAGTCATAGTGCAAATAGTGAAATAACACTTAACCTAATTGAGTCATCAAAATCCAAAAATCATTAAAAATAGATAGTGCAAACTCAACCCAACATGATGATTCCTTATTTACTACTAAATAGAGAGGGAAACATATTAAAATAGAGTCAGCTTCAGGTGAGAACCTGAACCGTGAGAACCTGGTGAGAACTTTAAATCCATGCCCTTCATCTACATCCAATGGTCATTAATATATTTCATTATATCTATTTTTTGGGGGGAAGATCCCAATGCATTATATTTTTTTGTCATTATTCACCTAGTACATCCCTTTGTCCAAGATATTTTTTCACCATTCACATTTACTTCTCTCCCCTATTTTTCACCTACTTCTCACTTTTTCCCCCCTTTTCTCTCACTAACGTTTCTTCCCCTTCCTTCATCCCCTTCTCAAACCCTATTTCCTCCCTTTCCTTACCTCTAGTGTCTTCTTCCATTTCTATTAATCTCTCCATCCTCTCAAAAAAATGGTCATCGGCTCTCCACTAATATCTGCTCAGGTATGCTTACGGTTTTTCCCCCCACCGTATTCCTTTCTCATTTACTTATTTTCAGCAATTGGGTTTGCACTATTTCTACATTCATCTCTTTTTCTTAGTCAACAGTACATAGTGCACTACGCACAATAATAGTGCACTGTAAATATTCGAGACTCACATTCGCTGACACATCGTACAAATTACATGGAAGTAGTGAACAGTGATTTTAATAGTGCATGTCATAGTACATAGTGCAAAGTGCAAAGCACATAGTACATAGTGCATATCGCATAAGATGCTAATAGTGCATGTCTGACACTTCGCACATTCAATATTAGTACATGCTACATAATAACTACTAAGATTGGATGACCTACAATCTCGATCATAGCATGCAGCCAAAGTTCATATTGCATATTACATAGTGCATAGTAAATAGTGCATAGTGCATATTACATCAATGTAATTTCTACATTCAATTTAATGACAACTAGTTTTTCAACTATTCAAATCACACTACTATACATACAAATATTCAAAAAAATTGATTGTCATAACATCTCAATCGTCAAAAGTTGTCATCATACGAATTCCGTCTAACAAAGACCATTTCGCTGCATTCAAATCTTTGTCTACTCCATATCCCACATGACCTAAAGCTAACGCCTCAATTGCTAACAACATTCGCAAACCATTATCGTCATCTTTGCATTTAACCTATGCGAACCGCGGCTCAACTATCCGTTGCCATTCCTTTTCATCGAATTTGTCAAATCGTAATGTCAGATACGCATTCATCCAACCTGCCTGCATACCGCAGAAAGTATAAACTACTATAAGCAATGGATAAAAAATAACAAAGAAAATTAGTGATATTTTAATTTCTTTCAATACCACTCGAAGAAATTCTCGATAGTGCTTGGCCTGATTTTTCCTAGAGTTATAGTGCGTCATTGTACACCCATCAAAATTTACTGTAAGGAGATGTCAGTGGTCACCTTGGCTTATGGGAACAAATATTTTATCAATTTGTAAATCATCTACTTTATCAGCCATCATCTCCATATAGAACTGCGTTTCCAAATTACCACTCCCACCTATGTATCCCTTGAATTTCTTGAATGTATCCCTTAAATTACATACCATCAAGGCAGCGGGACAGCCCATCATATAAACGGAGGCTGCACGACCGCCGCGCTCCCTCTCGAGTACCCTTGTCCGACAATAATCTATGTTAGAGAATGTTACATCCCGAACAACTCCAACCCAATTATATGACGAAATGTCTTCTAGGTCTTCAATGTAGCTGATTATCTTGCGTCGCAGTGTGCACCTTGCATTTGTGAACAGGAATCCTGAAAATAATAAACAAAGATACAAACAGACAATGTCGTCTTCTTCGACGTTACTATTACCCATGCTGTTTGCCAAATCACAGAACATGAAACCAAGTTTCTGCCTGCAGATCAAACATCGAAAAGAGAAGTTCAATTAAAATTCAAGTGTGTTAAATCATTAATAAACATCAACTAAAGATTACCTTGTAAGAATTTTTCCATGTAAATGATGCTTGTAAAAATAGTGCATAGTTCATTTCAGTACTACGCATTGAGGATAGTGCATAGTGCACAAATGCGCGGTACCAAACATAAAATAATATTTAATATATACCAGTACTAGAAGAGATACCGGTGCCATTTCTTTTCTTTTGCGCCTTCTTCTTAAACAACGACCTACATAAAATATATATTGATAAAAGGTCAGCAGTAAATAGTTAGAACAAAAGTGGGAAAGAACCAATACTATTACAGAAGGAGTCATCCACAAATCGTCACGAGCTCAATTCGGGAAAATAAGAAAACAAATAATATTTTACACTAGATTCTACACGAACAGTGATCCTAATCAAATTCCAAACTAATAAAGTGTGTAAGCCTAAATGAATATACAAATATAATTTAAAATCTGTTTTATTGATTTAAATTTCTATTTATAGATACCAAATTCCAAACTACTAAAGTGTGAAAACAACAATGAATATACAACTATAGTTTGAGATCTGTTTCGTTGATTTAAATTTATGATAACCTAATGATCTTGGCACAGTGCATAGTGCACAAATTGCATAGTGCACGCATTACCCAAAATCGTCTATTACCAAAAAAGAACAATTATGGAAAACTAGGATTACACAAAAGAGTAGAGAAGTACAAAAAAAAAATAAAAATTAGAGAAGAAATGATAAACCCTAAAACCTCGATTAGGGAAGAAATTAACACATTTACATTAGTGGAAAAGTCTGAAAAAAACAAAAGAAACGCTTGGCAGAGACACCACATTAAAAAAAAAAAAAAATTCCGAAATAAAAATTTTAAAAGAAGACAAAGATTTCACCTATCCGAACACTTGCACTAAATTGATTTTACTACAATAATTGCTCTAGTAAATAACTGAAAAACTGTGAGATAGGAAATCTTTATAAATATCTATCTCTCAGAGGTTTATAAACTAGTATTCATCAATTGGTAAAGGTGTTAGCCTAGACTAAACACTAAATTAGATCATTTGTGATCTTATTGAATCTCGACAGTTATTGGCAATTATCGGTTGTAATCCATATCGTGGAAGATGAGCGGTGGCATTGTGGAGATAAAAAAACTCAACTCCTTGTTTATGGTGATTCAAATTAAAAAATTTCAAAATATTTTTTCTTCTATCTCTCAAATCCTCTGTCTGTCACAGACAAGCACCAGTAATTAGGGAATTGCATCCTTAAGTCAACCTCTATAAATAAATTAGGATTGTTTTCTCACAAGAAACTGATACACTTCGAACAAACCAAGATGGCACCACTTTCTAAAGAAAGGAATAGAACCCACATATTTAAATGTGAAACCCTCCCTCTATGTACCCAACCGTCCCAATATAATTACATGATCGATATCATAAAACAACTATGATAAAAAAATGAACAAAATAGTCAGACTACGGATTTGGGGGAAATCTATCGAAAAAACAAGCGTCACTAAGAACATCGGTTTATGGGGAAAGAAGTCGTTGAAAGGAGTGAAGAAGGCATCAAAAAAAAAAACCAGTGTGAAGAAGTCCATAGACTGAAACCAGACGAGATTGGAGTTTAGGAAACAAACCGCAGATTGGACAAAGGAGACCTGGAAGGTGCCTTCCCGTTGCGATCACCGTTAGTATTCGACATTCTGCTGTAGAAGACGACGCTGATGCACTGATCAGGAGTTGCTGTAGAAAAACGCGGCGCTGCCTCAAGAAAGAACGGAAGAGAATGGTAAGTGTTAGGGTTGGAGATTGGAAAACTTTAAAGATTCTCAATGTACACAACACCCTTCCGTCCGCCGGTCACTACGATGATGGGTGTACTACCGCTGTCCGTTTGTCATAAACTACACAAAAAATCTGCAATTTCACACCAACGGCTAAAATTCATACACATTTAATGAGTGGCTAAGATTTGAGATCGCACATAGTGCGCAAATAACAGTTCTCACATAGATCGCACATAGATCGCACATTATCTGACATTACGATTTGACAAATTCGATGAAAAGGAATGGCAACGGATAGTTGAGCCGCGGTTCGCACAGGTTAAATGTAAAGATGACGATAATGGTTTGCGAATGTTGTTAGCAATTGAGGCGTTAGCTTTAGGTCATGTGGGATATGGAGTAGACAACGATTTGAATGCAGCGAAATGGTCTTTGTTAGACGGAATTCGTATGATGGCAACTTTTGACGATTGAGATGTCATGACAATCAAATTTTTTGAATATTTGTATGTATAGTAGTGTGATTTGAATAGTTGAAAAACTAGTTGTCATTAAATTGAATGTAGAAATTACATTGATGTAATATGCACTATGCACTATTTACTATGCACTATGTAATATGCAATATGAACTTTGGCTGCATGCTATGATCGAGATTGTAGGTCATCCAATCTTAGTAGTTATTATGTAGCACGTACTAATATTGAATGTGCGAAGTGTCAGACATGCACTATTAGCATCTTATGCGATATGCACTATGTACTATGTGCTTTGCACTATGTACTATGTACTATGACATGCACTATTAAAATCACTGTTCACTACTTCCATGTAATTTGTACGATGTGTCAGCGAATGTGAGTCTCGAATATTTACAGTGCACTATTATTGTGCGTAGTGCACTATGTACTGTTGACTAAGAAAAAGAGATGAATGTAGAAATAGTGCAAACCCAATTGCTGAAAATAAGTAAATGAGAAAGGAATACGGTGGGGGGAAAAACCGTAAGCATACCTGAGCAGATATTAGTGGAGAGCCGATGACCATTTTTTTGAGAGGATGGAGAGATTAATAGAAATGGAAGAAGACACTAGAGGTAAGGAAAGGGAGGAAATAGGGTTTGAGAAGGGGATGAAGGAAGGGGAAGAAACGTTAGTGAGAGAAAAGGGGGGGGAAAAAGTGCGAAGTAGGTGAAAAGTAGGGGAGAGAAGTAAATGTGAATGGTGAAAAAATACCTTGGACAAAGGGATGTACTAGGTGAATAATGACAAAAAAATATAATGCATTGGGATCTTCCCCCCAAAAAATAGATATAATGAAATAGGGCCAGCTTCAGGTAAGAACCTAATCTGTGAGAACCCCGTGAGAAATTTAAATCCTAGCCCTACATCTACATCCAATGGTTAGGAATAGAGTGATTATTTAAATTATTTTAGGTGGAAGATCCCAATACAATATATTATTTTATCATTAATAATCTAGTACACCCTTTTGTCCAAAGAATTCTTCCACCATTCACATTTACTTCTCTCTCCTACTTTTCACCTACTTCTTCAATTTTTTTTTCCCTTTTCTCTCACTTCCGTTTTTTCCCCTTCCTTCATCCCCTTCTCAAACCCTATTTCCTCCCTTTCCTTACCTCTAGTGACTTCTACCATTTCTATCAATCTCTCCATCCTCTCCAAAAAATGGTCATTGGTTCTCCACTAACATCTGCTGAGGTATGTTCTCGCGTTTTCCCCCAAATTTTTCCTTTCTCATATAGTTACATTTAATTTAGTTATTTTCAGCAATTGGGTTTGCACTATTTCTATTCATCACTTTTTTCTTAGTCTACAGTACATAGTGCACTACACACAGTAATAGTGCACTGTCAATATTCGATCCTCACATTGGCTGACACATCGTACGAAGTACAGTGATGTGGTGAACAGTGATTTCTTATAACATAGTCTATCGTCATCACGTAGTACATAGTACATAGTGCATAGTGCATAGTTCATTAGATGCCAATAGTACATGTCCCAGACCTTCAATATTATTACGTGCTACCTAATACTACTAGGATTAACTTACCTACACTCTCGATCATTGCATCCAGCCATCGTCCGTATTACCATAGTGCATAGTGCATATTTCATAATGCATAGTGCATAGTTCATATCCCATTGAAATAGTGCATGTACAGCAATTTACACATTCCATATCTGGCAATTCTTCCTAATAACTACTAAGATTTGCCAAACTTCACTCTAGATCATTTGTATGCAGCCATAGTTCATATTGCATATAACATAGTGCATAGTGCATAGTTAATAGTGCATAGTTCATTATCTACATTACTCATAATACAACTGATCAACTGCTGTCACACAATGTTTATCAGGATCATATTCAGTCGGTACCAAACACGGAAACAATTGGATCCTCTAGTACACCATATATTCCCGAGCTCGGCCAACAATTCAACTCGCACGATGAGGCAAAAGATGCGTATATGGGTTACGCAGGCAATATAGGTTTTAACGTTCGTATGGGTTCAACCAAAATGTACGATGGCAAAATGGTAGGGCGTCGTTTTCTATGTTCTAAACAAGGATATGCCCTATCAACCGACACGGCGAATAACGAGAATGAGAGAAAACATCGACGTATTAGAAATTCACGTTCTGGATGTCTTGCCATGATCTACATATCTCTAGACAGGTCCATAGGATTATGGCGGGTTGTTAATTTCATTGAAGATCACAATCATCCAATGGTGACCCCATCAAAGAGGAGATACCTACCAGTCAATCGTGTTATTACTCCTTTATCAAGGGCATTGTTTAAATCACTAAACACATCCAATATTTTTCCGAGTGATCAATATTGTGTTGCTACTCAGGAGGCTGGAGGATTTGATCATATGCAGTACACACCGTCGGACCTGTCAAACATGAGACGTGACGACCGATGCAATATTATTCAAAGAGACGCCGATTTACTAATTGAACTATTTCAGGAAAATAAGACAAAATCATCCGACTACTACTACTCGTTTACTAGGCATGACAACGGTAATCTTTCCTCATTTACGAATTTCTATTTTATACATAACCCTGCACAATTACAACTATGGTCAAACCATTCAATGTAGGTCATCTTTCGAACCTATTTTGGGCCGATCCTGGTTGTCGCCATGACTACGATCTATTCGGGGATTCTGTTACATTTGATACGACTTACAAGACAAACAAATATAATTTGGTTCTAGCACTTTTCTGTGGCGTGAATCATCACAAGAACACTATTATATTCGCGGCCGGTTTCTTGTCACGCGAGAATGTTGAATCTTTTGAATGGATATTCAATGAATTCTTAACTTGTATGATAAAGCATCCGAAGACTATTATTACCGATCAAGACCCTGCGATGAAAAACGCACTATTACATATTTTTCCAAATACATTTCACCGGTTCTGTTTATGGCACATCACACATAAAATGGGTGACAAAATCGGACATACATATCAAAATCATTCGGCTATGGCTGCATTTAACGATTTCCTAAACAATTCAATTAGCATAACGTCTTTCGAAGAATCATGGTCAGCATGGGTCTTATCAAATGGTCTCGCTGATAATATGTGGTTGAGAGACATCTATAGAATTCGGTTTCAATGGTGCCCAATCTACATGATAGATCATTTTTTCGCAGGAATGAAAACAACACAACGCAGCGAGGGCATGAATAGTATAGTCAAAATGAAGATAAGATCTCATTACACACTACTTGAATTTCTCTCAAAATACGAATATGTCCTCATATCCCTACGCGAAAAAGAGAACTCGAAGGATCATCAAGGCCAATATGCACCTCAGAAAACCTTGACTCCATTGGCCATCGAAAGGCAAATGTGCGAACTATATACACATGAGGTTTTCATTGACTTCCAAGAACAGGCTATCCTTAGTATGCACTACTTCATTAGACCGAGACACATGGAAAATCAGGTGACTACAACAGTATCAATTATTATATTTATTATTCTATCGTATTACTTTTACAACTACAATAATTTGTTTCCCTTTTTCCCCTCATTATCGAGCGCCTAAACTTCTTCTTCGAAACAGGTCTTCGACGCAGTATCCATTAGTACATTCGAAGTATCAGGTACCATCCACATCGGGGATGCCACTCTGTTCGCAAAGTGCACTTGTCGTTTGTTCGAATCAATTGGGATTCCGTGCAGGCACATCATATGCTACCTAACGCTTAACAGCATATCTACGTTACCAGAAAAATTGATATGCAATCGTTGGAGAGCAATACAGAAAAATAGACCAACGACATCAACCAATACTGCCGATTATAAGGACACTGGAAATCTACGACCATTATTAAATCAACTAATCTCATTGGCAGGAGATAGCGAAGATAAACTCATCTACGCAAGGAAAATATTAGAGGACGGCATTAAATCCCTTACGGATAATCAAACAGGAAGCGAGAATGCAAAACAACCTCGGTCAATAACGAGATTCAATGACTCAATCCAAAAAGTGATCGATGTTGGCAATCCTGAGGTGGCTAGAACCAAGGGATGCGGGAACGGAGGGCGTCCTTCGAAAAAATCAGAGAGATTCATTTCCAAAAGAATGCTCAATGTTCCAAAACAAAGATCGTGCTCAAAATGTGGAATCAGGGGACATGACAAACGATCATGTCCAACAAAAGATCAATTTTCTCAACAAGAGTGATTAGGAGCCATAGAATCGCATGTAATATGGATATCTTAATTTGCAAATACATTTGATTTCAACATTCTATTAAATGACATCTAGATTTTCAATTGTAGCAAAACAATTTAGATACTCCATGTTCTAGGAATACCTTAAAATCCTACTTACAAATCAACTATTCAAAAAAACCTAGTACGCTAACATATAATCAAAAATTTAGACAGTATTTAATTCTCAATCGTCAAAAGTTGCCATCATACGAATTCCATCTAACAAAGACCATTTGGCTGCATTCAAATCTTTGTCCAATCCATATCCAACACGACCTAAGGCTAACGCCTCAATTGCTAACAACATTCGCAAACCATTATCGTCATCTTTAGATTTAACCTGTGCAAACCGCGGCTCAACTATCCTATGCCACTCCTTTTGATCGAATTTTTCGAAACGTAATGTCAAGTACGCATTCATCCAACCGGCCTGCATACCACAGAAAGTATAAACTATTATAAGCATTGGAAAAAAAATTACCGTACAAAATGAGTGATATATTAATTTCTTTCAATACCACTCGAAGAAATTCTCGATAGTGTTTGGCCTGATTCTTTCTAGAGTTGTAATGCGTCATTGTACAACCATCAAAATTTACTGTTAGGAGATGCCAGTGGTCACCTTGGCTTATGGGCACAAAATTTTTATCAATTTGTGGATCATTTACTTTATCATTCATCATCTCCCTATAGAACTGGGTTTCCAAATTGCCATTCCCACCTATGTATCCCTTGAATCGCATGAATGTGTCTGCAGGTAGTATTTCATAAGACGCCCTATCTTTACCATCGACCACGACTTTGTTTAATATGACCTCCGCATACAGGTCAATCAACTGCATTACATTGCATGGAATAATAGTTAGATATTTCAGGAATAAACGATGACACACACACACCTACAATAGCAATATTTCTAATTTAATATACCTCAACACCATATATCTTGCTCTATAAAATATGCAACACCTGCTCCCTAGTGCATCGACGTCCTTGATATTCAATAGTTGATCTTCTTTTACTAAAAATTTATAATTCCAAACCCCAACATCAGATTAATCAAAAAAAAAACATATATAGAGCATGACTATTTACAAAACATACCCAATCATCTGCAATTCTTTCGCAAAACCTAGCCGAGAGTATCTTTTCTTCCTCTCGTTTTTGTATTTCTTTAGATCATTTTCCTCTTCCTTCATTACAGCCGCCTCCAGTTCCGCAATGCGCTCCCTTTCTAACCTACTACTCCTCTGCAACAAATCGACAGACCTCAATAAATAGAATTTTAAAAAAACACGTATGAATAAAATTAAGCAAGTTATGAACCTGATCCTCTCTCCTCTTCTTAATCCTTTGCACTCGAGACGGAACATCTCGTTCCAAAACTTCCAGCTCTCTATCATTAGTGCTGATTGTTTCCTCTCCCATAACACCCTTCTTTTCCAAACTGTCACGACATACCGCTAAATTTTTCCCCTTCTGGTCAATTTCATGTAACGATGCACCTTCAATTTCTAACGTCGTGTGAGGATGTTCTACATCATACACATGCATTTGCATAGAATCCCCTGCATGGCCCTCTACCTCACTCCACAAATTTGGAATCCCATCCACATACATAATAAATCCATCAGCATCAACTACAAATGGAGTATCCATTTTCGGACCGCGTTCTTCGGGATAACTCGGAAGTGTTGCAGAGATATATCCAGGATTGCTTCTTCGTCTAAAAATATTACCTCGACTGTCCTCACTACATTCCACTTGTAGTCCACCATGCTCTCGGTTTCCATAGATATCAAATCCAGAAAGTCCCGGACAACTTGAGAAAAAAGAAGGTTCTTGTGTAGATTCGCTACCATTTAAATTTTCCGGACTATCATTGCAATCGAAGTCCAAACAGACTTCCTTGTCCTCATTGCAAGGATAATACCACCATCTATCATTCTCGACACATTCAGGTACATGGTTTCTTTCAATATCAACAGAGATGTCTTGATCATTACAATGGGTTTCACATACATCATCAGCATTATCCAAATCTTGAAAAAGGTTCATTCCTCGTATTTGTGGGTCAACAATAGCGGGCCTTTTAGGTTTGCTAGACGATTCACAACACAAATCACGCCCTGGAATTTCAGGAGTTCGGTGTGAGTCTGAACTATGCGCTAGGTCGTCACTATCATCAGGAACACTCTCATGGAACTCATTGGACGTATAGTCTTCGTTGGGGCTGCTGGAATCGCTTTCGGTAGACGTTTCGGTGGCCTGATTGGACTCGAAAGGTGTGAAAATATATATAACATATTACTATTCTAGGAATTGAGAAATTTGAAATAACAAGTCATCATATTAATTGTCATATGTGGATACTAAAAAACACTCAACATAGTACATAGTGCATAATTACACTAAGCATTTGATTTCCAGAAATATTCGACTCATAATAACTTCATGCATTGTAAATACCTAACATATTCAACGATAACCTAATTTTGACCTAAGCGTATCAACTAACCATGTCGTCATCCTCTTCATCTAATTTGTATGTCCGAGGCGCTGAAGATACTAGGTTTGGGGCAAGCTTGCTTAGTTCAAAACGACCATCCATCCTAAAGTCAACCCACCGTTGATAAGGTAGGTATCCATCTGGACGACCAGGTTCAGCAACATATGTGTGCTCCAATGCCCAAACCTAGAAAATGCATAAAATTATATAAATTTAGACAATATTAATTATTTAACATTATTCAATAAATTACATACCATCAAGGCAGCAGGACAACCCATCATATAAACGGAGGCAGCACGACCCCCAGCCTCCCTCTCAAGCACCCTAGTACGACAATAATCTATGTTCGAGAATGTTACATCCCGAACAGCTCCAGCCCAATTATAAGAAGAAATGTCTTCAAGGTTTTCGATGAAGCTGATAATCTTGCGTCGCAGTGTTGCCCGAGCATTGGTAAAAAGGAAACCTGAAAATAATAAACACAGATACAAACGTACAATGTCGTCTTCCTCCACGTTGCTATTACCCATGCTATTAGCCAATTCACGGAACAAAACCCCAATTTTCTGCCTGCAGATCAAACAAAGAAATTAGATGTTAAAATAAAATTCTATTGCGTTTATTCACAATTAAACAAAATTTAAAGATTACCGTGTAAGAATTTTTCCGTGTAAATGGGTCTTGTAAAACCTCCCAAGCGAAGCACTCGATGTAGACGAGGATTCTAACAGATCTATATTCCTACCCTTATGGGGGAGCCCCAAAATTTTACCAAAATCTTCATCGGTGCATGTTAGAACAAACGCACCAAAAGCAAATTGCGACTCGCCTATATACCTGCCGCAAATATCATCAAGAAGCAAAGAATCTACAACTAGAGCACCAGCATCCATGTAATGTTGAAACGGCGTGTACATCAATTTAATCTTAACGGACGAGGCTAACCTAGCCCCTATCCGATCTGACATTATTCGGCTAAAAATACATTTATGCTGGATTAATCCAGCACCTGCAACAAATAAAAACATGTCATAAATAAATTTTAAAAAATTAAAAATAACCTGAAAAAACTTTGTTCTTGATAAATACACACCCCTGAACGAGCCTCTAAAGGTATCGCCCGCCCTAAATTCACCAGCCTCGTCATAAGATGTCGGTGGCTCGTCCCCAGTGTCCATGCTGGAAGGAACGGGTTGTGGATTAGACGGGCCATCACCTTGCCTGGTGACACGGATGTTCGCATGCCCAAACTCGCGATCCATTTCATCTCTAGCGCGAGCATCCACGTTACGTTGATGTCCTTCGCAGTGAATTGGATCAGCCATGCAGTCCGGGCAAAAGCATGGCACGTCACTAACGTCAGCATTATCTACACTCAAGGAATTGAATTTAAGCTAGATACAATAACACATAATGTAAATAGTGCATAGTACATTACGGCCAAATAGTACATAGTGCATTTCAGATGACATAATAAAAATAGCGCTGAGTAAACTGATGGCATAAGGAGCATGGAATTTCATATAAGTTTTGATTGTTCATATGAAATTTTAATAGTTCATATGAATAGTTGAGGAATTGAGATAGTGCATAGTGCATTTTCTCACCATTCGTTGACGAAGTCCCCGGTCCGGACCTTTTCTTTGAGGCCTTCTTCTTGAATAATGACCTACACAAAATAATACACAAAATAAGGCATTAAAATGTTGACAAATAATTGATCAAATAACAATATATTTGAATGAGAAAATATCGACAAATACCCTAAAAACAATTAACATCGGTTACTAAACTATCGGATATATGCACCACATCTCGCATTCGATCCGTTTCATTCATGTTCAATTTATATAACACAAATCAGTTTTTAGTGCTTAATATATTACTATTCTACATTATTGCAAAAACGGCCAAAAAACATTAGTGAGGCTAGGCATAGTGCATAGTGCAAAAATCTGTAAAGAAACTACAATCACATTATTCATAATGATTAGGCATACTATGTGAACAAAAATCAGTTCTGAAACAACGAAAGAGAATAACAAAATCTGTTTTAAATACAATACCATTATAGGCTTATTCGGAACTAAAATCAAGCAATCTAATGAACTACTCACCAAGATCTTTTTTTTTTGGGCAAAACTAACTAAGGACTACATTTTCAGAAACTAGGCATTTATTAAGAATTGAAATCCAATGGCCATAAATTTGGGTGTTATTGAACCCGATTATTTGGGATGTGAAAATCATGAGTGTGAAGGCTGACCTAACGAATCCAAATGAAATTAAAAACAACAGAGTTCTATCACTGCTTGTGCTTGTCGTTTATTGTAAAAATGAGGTTTAAATTAGAAAAACAGAGAAAGTAAAAATTTTGGGGAAATAAATAGAAAAAGAATATAGATTAATGAAACCGGATAGAAGATGCCCGAAATGGATCTTAACAGTGCGATGAAGAGATTAAAAAAACTTATTGTAATAAAAATTCAACATATCAATAATCAGGGAAAAATTTTATATATAAAAAAAAGGAAATGGTGAACAACGAGATAGTGCAAAAAATCTGTAATATTTGGGAATAGACATAGGAACACAACAAAAATTAACATTAATCGATTTTGGTCTAAGAGATGAAATATATAGAGTAAGAGATGAACGATTTTATAATAATAAAAAAATTTCAAAAATATTACCAAACGAGACATTGGGGAAGAACACACAAAAAAAAAATAGTCTAGCCATGAATCATTTAACATGAGAAAACTGGGTGTGAGACATGGAAGCAAGTGATCTTGTACCTCAACAGAAAATATTTGAATAATATTGAAATACCACACCTCACTTTCGACAATGGAGACCTCGCCGGCGTCTTCCCACTGCCATGACCACCGGTATTCGACATAATGGATGGGGTTGAGAACAACGACAGAGAAAAAATCGCGAGAAAAATTGAGGAAGAAAAATCGCCGCCGGTAGAAAGAAAAATCAAGAGAACGATAGAAACGAGAATGGAAGGGAATGGAGTTGGAAAACCTAGGTTTAAGAATTTAACTTTTCCTCAATGGACGCATCCGCAGTGCACCCAACGGTCCGCCGAACAAACCAGTGCGCCGTGTACTATCACTTCCCGCGCAGCAAATAGTACACGCAATGTCAGATTTTTTTGACGGACGGTCCTAATTAAATCTAACGATTTGGACGGCTAGGATTAGGTTCTCAGATAGTGCTCATATAGAGGTTCTTAGTAGAAGCGCTCTGATGAAATATACTAATGACCATTGGATGTAGATGAAGGGCATGGATTTAAAGTTCTCACCGGGTTCTCACGGTTCAGGTTCTCACCTGAAGCTGGCCCTATATATTCTCATATGTTTGTATATACGCACAAAACCCCCTTCTTTCTCAATTAGTTTTAACATTTAGGTATTTCAATGGCCGGAAGTCACCGAGACACGCTCAAAATGGTATTCAAAAATAAGAGAATTCCCCAGAAGGAGGATCTTAGTATGAAATCTTTCATGGAGCGCTTGGTAGACATTCAAAAGGAATCGGCTGCTCTCTATCAATTGTATGATACCCATACCATTGTCAACGTGTTTGCACCTGATGGATCGAAGCACATGATCGTTGTTCCAATGGAGAAGAAAGAAGTTGATGATGTTATGAATTTACATAAAATTGATGGAATTTTGGAGTGTACAAGCCCCACACAATGCAAACTGGAAGAGAATGATCGTCGAGATGCTATGCCTCCAGATCTAAAAATAACAAGCCTTCATGTTCAACAAGAAATGATCCATATCGACGCTAGCTTCTGAACATTGTTGTATCTTTTATATATAATTTCTCTGGTAATCTGGTGTTAATTTCCCTTATGTAACAATCAGATTAACCAATGTGTTATTAAAAAAAAAGAGGAAATTAAACCCTTGCTTCTAGTTTAGATTTTGATTTCGTTAATTTGACATATAATTGGTAGTATTGTTGTTTTCTTGCTCATGTTCATGAACATTGTAAGAATTCTAATATTTTGTAGGATATCGAAACAAGAATGGATATTAGAAATCTCATAATTACATATTATGAGATTAATTACCGACATAATTTTAAACCTATCCATCCTACTATAAACACCCATGATAATTACATATTTAACACTTTCCCTCAAACATGCTTGGTCTGAAAAATGATACTAAATTTGCTTAAGTACTAGGGATCGATCTTATCATTATAATCGCATGGTGACTCCAATAATTATTGCACAAAAGAATGTTGATGTTACATATATCAGCATCTACTAGGGAGCTTATTATGAAGGTGGTAGATGAGAGAGAGAGAATTCACTGTGGAAACTGATGCCTGTAGTACGTACTGGAATTGGAGTTGTCCTATTGCAAGAAAATCTCCCTATTGCCTTCTTCAGTAGCAAGATAAGTGGAAGATTATCAGCAGCTTCTGTTTACATCAAGGAGATGTATGTTATCACACGATCAGTAGTAAAATGGAGACACTACCTCCTTAGTAGACACTTCACCATAAAGACATATCACAAAAGCTTGAAAAATTTATTGACTCAGGTGATACGAACTCCTGAGCAACATGTATTCCTCTGTAAGCTCTTAGTCTATGATTTTTCTATAATATACAAACTAGGAAAATACAATCAAGTGGTTGATGCATTGTCTACAAGTTATGAAAATGAAGAAGAAATTATATACTCCAACAGGGCTGAAGTGATAAAGGGATCTATGTTAGCTTTTTCTATCCCTATACACCAACTTATTGAAGAAATAAAGGCATATAATATGAAAGCAGGAGAGGCTAAAGTTTATCTAAATGGAATCGTGGAAGACAATCTGAAATCACAAGGTTATGAGCTCAGAAATGATCTAATATTTTTTAAAGGGAGAATTTTATTAATTACATGGTCTGAATTGATTCCAAGAGTATCACAAGAATTCCATGATGGTTATGTTGGAGGTCATTTAGGAGTAGAGAGAACATTCAGTAGAATCTCAAAAAAATTCTGGTGGCAAGGAATGTGGAAGGAAATACAAAAATATGTCAAAGAATGTGTTATCTGCCAAAAGATTAAAACTTTAATCAGAAAAGCAATGTGTTACTTATGTCAGTGTGTCACTGCCAATTCCATCATCTGTATGGCAAGACATATATGTGGACTTCATCACCAGCCTACCACAGGTACAAAAAAATCTGTGATCATAGTAGTGGTTGATAGACTTTCTAAATCTTATCTAGGGGCACTCCGATCCCATCAAATTACAATGCTCTGATGGTGGCTGAATTCTTTGCCAACCAAGCTGCATTATATCCGCGACCTGGAAAGAATCACCAAGCTGAGTGAAGAATTCGGCGAAGCTTGAGCAGCAGCGGCGACTGAGACTGAAGGGGGCGCCGACGAAAAATCAGAGGAACCACTTACCCGAGTCGACATAAGATCTGCCCGAATTAAGAAACCACCCTCTAAATGGGTAACCGATTATGCTATTTAAAGAAAGGGAGAGGAACCGGTAATAAGGTAATTAGTTTTAATTAGCCTTTAATGATATTTATTAGCATAGAATTGTAAGAGTGTAGTACACTCATTAAGAGTTTTTACAAATTTACTATTGTACCCCTTTGTATCCCTATAAAGGGCCCTGAATGTACTTTGTTTAAAACTAATGAAATAAAATATAATTTTCCCCTCATCACTCCAATTACATTTCGACGTTCATCGTTTCATCTCCCACTCTCTGACCAGACACTCCGATCATCTCTTCAGATCGTAGCGTTCAACCATAAACGCCACAACCTCCGTCGTCCTCCTAGCTCCTCCATCTGAAGCCTTGGGCATCTTCAATTTCACAAAAGGAACCACCTTGCAATCGCTCCACTCCAGCTCCGTTCCTGCATCAAAGCACAATCAAATCGGTCTATTCCAAAAGGATTAATTAATCCTCAACCCTCGTCTCTACCATCTAGATTGAATTCTAATCCTAGATTAGAGACAAAGGGCCTTCTCAGGTCCTATTAATTTACTAGAATTGCTGGAATTAATTCACTGATACCTTAAGTGTATCATTATATTAGTCCGATTTCCTCTAGTCAATTGCAGACCATGACTAAATGTTCCCTTAATGTATCTTAATATCCTTTTTACTGCTACTAAGCGAGGAGTTTTAGGTTCTCGTACAAATTGAGCTATTTGGTTCATAAAATAAGTCATATCTGGTCTTTTTTGAGACAATACTGTAATGAACCAACTAGTGTTCTGTAAGATGTTATTGTTAGATCGTGATCCGAGGCTATAAGGGGGGATAATAGCCTCTTTTCAATTTAGGCAGGTTAAGTGCGGAATTACCTGCAAATACTTAATACACAAATGGTTGAATAACAATAAAAAGATTATAATATTATATCTAATATTATATATATTTATAATCTTGTCTTTTCTCTTTAAAGTTTACTACAGTATATGAATACTGAGTTAACTTATTGGATAGTGTTTTATAAACAACTGTAGTATATAGATATTAAGTTATATTATAAGTGCACGTTGTAATATAGAGTAAAGGACCAGTTAACTGAATATAAGATGATAAGTAATTAATAAATGACCAGATAACTGAATATATAAGATAAATAGCTGACCAGGTAACTGGATATAGATTTGAACAATAAATATAACCTCAGATACTTGACCAGATAACTGGATGAAGGATCTGCAGAAAGTAGTCAACCTCTATACTTGACCAGATAACTGAAAGAAAGATTTTTTTAATTAAGTGTTGTTTAGATAATAAATAAAACTAAAGTTAATAGAGAACAACACAGAAGATTTATACTGGTTCACCTAAACAAGGGCTAGTCCAGTCCCGACAAACTATCAGAATGCACTGGCCTAAAGGTAATGGCAAAACCTTAAAGTGTCAAGGAAACTCTTAAAAACCTCTCTAAGCTTTAAGACTACTTCGCTTAGGAACCAGTCTTTTACGGGTAGACTCACACCTTAGAGTATCAAGGAAACTCTTAAGAACCTCTAACTTTTACAGGTAAGTTAGTACCTTAGAGTATCAAGGAACTCTTAAAAACCTCTCTAAGCTTTAAGGCTACTTCGCTTAGGAATCAGTCTTTTACGGGTAGACTCACACCTTAGAGTATTATGGAACTTTTAAAAACCTTTAACTTTTACGGGTAAGTTAGGACCTTAGAGTATTAAGGAACTCTTAAAAACCTCTAAATCTTTCAAGGTAGATTCCACTTTGGTTGAGCTCAAAACTCTATAAAACCAAACAAGAGCTTTATGGTTGAGCTCAAAAACCTCTCTCACACTTTGGTGATATTGAGACAAACCTCTCAACCAAAGTGGACACACACAAGAGAGGATTAGAGGAGTGGAATGTTTAAAACACACAAAACTTTTTACTTGTAAAGATGAACAAGAAGGTTAGAAGTTGAAGAGCTTTTGAAGCTTTTGAAAGCTTGGACACTTGAGAGCTTTTGGAAGCTTAGAACCTTGGAAGTAAAAACACTTTGTAGATCTCAAGATGAGGAGTGAAAAACTCTTTGGAGTGCTTGAAGTGTGGTGAACGGAAATGGAGGGAGGGTTTGCACCTCTATTTATAGTCTAGGTTATCACTTGTCCACCCTTGGATCTTCAATGGATGGTTCTTTGATTCCTCACAAAAGTCCAAGATTTTGTCTTCCCAAAAAGCTTGAATAGTAGAAGCTTGCTTTTTGTGAATAGTAGAAGCTTGAAATAGTAGAAGCTTTTTTTGTGAATAGTAAAAGCTTGAATAGTAGATTTCCTTTGAGAAGATCTTGAGAAGATTCTTTTGTGAATAGTGTCTTTTGCTCATTGGTTATTGTACATTGACTAAAATGTTAGAGATAACAATAAATATATTCAAGGTGTTTTATGCAATTGTACCAATTCGATTTTGATTAAACCCTTGACTTAATTTATTGATTAATCTAGGTATAATCTTGACTAATTTTATCCTTTAGATTAATAGTGTAATTATGGATAAAATTAACATGATTAAAATATAATCCTATATCGACAATTTTGATTTTACACTCTCCCGCTTTGTCGATGGCATATGTGTTTTAATTCATGTTTAGTCAATATTTTAATTTACCCTTATGAGCATGCTCCCCCTGAATTATTGACTCATAATATTTAGTTTAAAATAGTGGATAATATATCTCCCCCTTAAAATAATAAGGTATTGACAAAGTTAAAAACTTGATACCCGAGTATCTCCTCCTTAATGATAGAACATATCGAATTTGTGGAGAAAATATAAGTTCATACCTCATTGAGCTTGATCACAAATTTGAGTTTCGTGGTTGACCAAATGTGACTTTAAGCTTATAAGAGTGTTATTCAATCATATATATATATATAGGAGAAATATAATTTTGTTCTTTTGAGAAAATATAATATGAGTGCTAATTTTGATATATATTTTAAGGCAAGTATGATATGATAATTTTAATTGCCTTTGTGTTAAGATCATGCAATGAATAATAATCCATGTGTGTTATGGATGAAGATAATCTTAACATGTATGTGGTATATGGATTAAAGATATTATGATGTTATAATCCATAAAATATTTTAGTGAATGAAATGTATGAATAAAACATGATTCACTAATGACTTTAAAAAGATTTAAGCACTTAAAGTTTTAAAATCCATGTCTTAGTGACTAATATATAATCATGTAACTATTTACTAAGTTTCAAAAGATTTAAAAAACTTTCATTTCAATCTTAAAGTCTTAATAAAACTTCACTTAAAGAATTTCATTTAAGCATTTTGAAGTTATGATAAATACTTAGATTAATACTTAAAAATTTTATTTTAAACATTGGAAGTATTAGATATTTCTAAGTATTTTTCGAATAAAAACTTCATGTAAATATTAATTTTAAGTCTTTGAAGTTTTTAAATAACTATCCACTGAAACAATATCACTTAAGTCCTTAATGTTTAGTGAATCATACTTGTGTATTACTACTTCATAAAAAATTTCATTTTATCCTTGAAGTTATAATACTTAACCATGCAACTATTAGATGTTTTAAATTTCTGTTAACTTATTCTATCCTTACATGCATACCCTTATATGAAGATAAAATATTTTAAATAAAACACTGATCTTCATATTGATGATAAGGGAAATACAAAGTTAATCTCATACATAATGAGATTTAAGATCACTACTGGATCTTCAAAGTAACACAGATAGAACAGACTATTAAACTATGCGATGAGACCAAAACATCGAAACATAGTAGGGCAGGACTGGTTACTGAGGGTGAACGGTTGGAACAACCTTGGTGCTAAACTCATCGAAGACATTTGAAAGCTCCAAATTGTATTCCCTCTCCATGTCTAGTTGTTGTCGAGTGATTCCGATCATTTCTTCTAGGTGGCCAATGCTCCTTTCCAATAGCTTTACTTGATGGCGCAACCTCACAACTTCCTCATTGAGAAAGACATTGGTATCTTCAGTGGTTGAATCATAGAGATTAAGCCATTTCTTCTTGAAGGAGCTGGCTGTGAAGGGTTGGACACCTATCAGAGTTGCACTCTGTGACAAGGGGATGTTGAAGTGTCCTTTCCCGAGTATCATCGATAGCATCCTTGGAAAGTGACATGTTCCGGTCATCTTTGTTGAGGTGGACATGTTATGTAGTACAAGACAAGTCCAATTTACCTTAATGTTGGATAGAAGACAGAAGATGACAACTAAGATAATCATAGGAGGCTCACTCAGGTTCTCAGCTTGAGGATAGAGGTTGTGAAGGATAATCTTGAGTAGAATTGAGGCCTCTGGAATGAGCATAGAGTTTTCAATCTTATTGGAGCTCAATGCGTTGAACCTGTGAGTGAGAGTGTTCCAAAGTAGCTCAGTGTTGCATACAAAAGGTAGATCATCTAGGTTTTTGTATTTTTGCAGTTTTACTCCATCATTTGGCAGGTTAGTCCATAAACTTAGATGATCAGCTCGAAGGATTATGTAAGCTCCATTCACCATGGAGGTCATGGTGGGCGATCCTTGCTTTTCATACTTTAGATTGGAGTAGAATTGAGCGATCTCAGATTTGTAGATGAGGAGCTGCCCGATATTCTCCAAGTATGTAGTGAGACCATTGTAGGCAAGGTAGCTCTCTATCACTCAGCAGTTTAAGGAAGATAGGATCACTGGTTCTTCAAGAATCATCCTTTGATCGAGGATCAGTTGATAAGTTTGCTCTGCCGTTACCGATATCCAAACTGGAATTCCATCATAGATCTCTTGAATGGAAGCCATTTTAGTGCGCTTTCTCCTTACTGAATTGAGTAGTGGAGGTCGTGGATGATACATAGGACTTGGAGGAGGATTGGGAATGATATTGAGCTCCAAGTCGGGTGTGCGTTGCTCAACTTCTCCATTCATGGTGAAGGTGAAGTTACAAGGAAGAGAGTCTAATCTTGACTAATTTTATCCTTTAAATTAATAGTATAATTAGGGATAAAATTAACATGATTAAAATATAATCCTATATCGACAATTTTAATTCTAAAGTTATATCTTTTAGCACTTTATCATTAGTTTTATTTAGTCTTGAACCTGTTATGACTGATGTACCCACTACAAAAAAAAGGACCTTGTATGGCGGCCTTTAGATGGCGGAAATCCGCCATCTAAACTTCAATAGTTTAGATGGCGGATGTCCGCCATCTAAACTTTCAGTCCGCCGAGGAAACGTTTTGGCTCGACGGCGGTTCGAAATTTTTTTCGATGGCGGTGTTTAGATGGCGGATTTCCGCCATCTAAACTATCCCGCCCAAAATTTCGAATGACCCCCAATTTCCAGCCCGATTACCCGATTAAATTGACTTAAGATGGCGGATTTCCGCCATCTTAAGTATTCGGGGACTCGGGCGGAAAAAGCCCGCCCAAATTTCGATTGGGCGGACTTTCACTTAAGTGCTGGCGGCACTTAAGTGTACTTACATGGCGGAAATCCGCCATGTAAGTTTTGGGGTTTAATAAAAACCCCAAATCGACAGAACGCACTCATTTCTTCAAATCGTCTCCTTCCTGCCGGTTGCTGCGCTCCTGCCGTCGTTCCCTCGCTCCGCCGGTTGCTGCGTCGTCGTCGTCTCCTCCAATCGTTCACGTCGCCGGTCTCGTCTACTGTTTTGGTTCACGTCTCCGTCGCCCGTCGCCGTTCTCTCAGAGGTCACGTCTCCATTGCTGTGAAGGTATTTTTGTTTTGGTTTTTGGTTATAAATTTTTTTGTTTCATCTACTGTTTCGCCGGTCACGTCTCCTCCCGTCGGGCATGTCCTCCCGTCGGTCATCTTCATCAATTAAGCTACTCTTTAATATGATTAAAATGGAAAGGAAGAGTAATGAAATCAAACTTTTGATTATTCAAGTAATGTAATGTTATTCAAGTCTAGTTATTATCGATGATTAGTTATTATAACTTATTACATGTATGATCCTAATACGAAAGCAAGTATGTGCAGAGTGGAAAATATAAATTCAGAAGGTTTATTTATTTTCTATCTTCGTAAATGAAGATTTCAAAAATAAAAATAAGAACAATACTAAAATGTACAAAACATATATGACGTGGGCTAAATTTGGAATGGGACAATATATTTTTCTCTCAACTTAGATGTTCAGAACTTTTTCTGATTCTAGAATAACGAATAAACTTGGATGATGCATCTATGTAGAGTTTTAGTTATTTTTAAGGTTAAGAGATAATTTAGGTCAGTTACTGATTTTTTATTTTAAAATTCTACAAAATTCTTATAAATGGAAATGATCTTTAAATTCTTACTTCTGAGGATTAGCGGCAACCATTTTCTTTAAAGTTCCATCACGATGGCACAAGTCAACTGCAGATCGTACATTTGTACATTTGAATCATACTAAAAATTTAATGAATGTATTTGCTGAATGGTTTTATAATGAATGTATTTGCTGAATTTAATGAATGATTAAAATTTTTATTTTTGAATGGTTTTATAATTGTGTTTATTGTAATTAGGGGAGATTTTATTAATGTATTTTATTGTAATAGGATTGTGATCTTAGGTTTATTCTCGCCGGTCTCCACTTCCACTGCCGTCGCCGATCCCACCATCTGTCAAGGTAGTATATATATCTATTTATCTATTATCTATTTTGTGTTTGAATGAATGTATGAATGTTTTGAATGTATGAATGTATGAATGTTTTGAATGTATGAATGTTTTGAATGTATGAATGTATGAATGTTTTTAAATAATTAAATTATATAATGTATGAATGTTTTTAAATAATTAAATTATATAATGTTTTGAAATAGTTAAATAATTAATGTTTTTCATGTTTGAAATTAAAAAATAATTTGTTTTTAAATTATTTAAAAAATAATTAAAATAAATAATTAATTTATGTTTTTAAATAATTTAAAATTTATATAAAATAATAAATGTATTTTTGAATGTAATTAATTAATTTGCATGAATTCAAGTAATTAATTGCAATAAAATTATTATGTTATTAATGAAATATTAAATGTTTATGTTAAAAAATAATATGTTTAATTATTTATTAAATTGGAAAATAATATTGTTTAATAATTAATAATTATTTAATCGAATGTTATTTTTAAAAAAAGTAGTAATTAATTAATAATTTACATTAATGTATTGTATATGTTAATAATTAAATATGAAAAATATAATTTTTTTAAATAAATAAATAAATAATTTACTGTTTTTATGTTTTTTAATTAAATGAAATTGTATTTAATTAAATTAATAATTACTGTTATTATTGAATTAATTAAACAATTAATTAATATTTTCTTTAAATAAATAAATAAATAATTTACTGTTTTTAAAATAAAAAATTAATAAATAATTTTAAAAATAATTTAAAATGTTTAATGTTTTGAAATAATTTACTGTTTTGAAATATTTTTAAAAATAATGAAATTAATTATTTGATTTACTTTTTTTAATTAAATAAATAATAATTTTGTTGAAATAATTAAAAAATTATTGACTTGATGTAGGTTTTGAAAAAAAATAAGAATCCAAAAATTCATATTGAATTAAGCTCTATTGCGGTATGAAATTATAAATGTTTATTTAATCATTTTGTTATAAAAATATTTAATTAATTTGAATGCATGTAAATATAAATTTGTTAATTAGTAGTTATTAAATTGACTGATTTTAAATTCTATCAATAATAATTAATTTGCATGAAATTATTAAATTGTTAATTAATAATTATGAAATTGAATCATTTTAAATTTTATCAATAATTATTAATTTGCATAAAATTATTAATTAATAATAATTAAATTGAATGATTTTAAATTAAATTAATAATGATTAATTAATTTGCATGAAATATTAGAAATGTTAATGAATAATTATGAAATTGAATGATTTTAAATTGAAGTAACAATTATTAATTTGCTAATTATTTGTTAATAGTAATTATTAAATTGAAATAATAATTAATAATTTGCATGAAATTATTATTTTTTAAAATAATTAGTAATTATTAAATTGAAATGTTAACGAATATAATTTGCATGAAATTATAGAAATCATAATGAATAACTATTAAATTTAATGATTTTAAAATGAGATAATAATCATTAGTTTTCCATGTATTGATTAATTAATTAATTATTTCTTTGTTTAAAAAATATTAAATTAATTAATTTAATATTTTTTTAGATTTTAAGAAATGCTGGTGAGACATGCCTGATTACGTCAGTCACTCCCAGCAACGCCCTTCAAACAAGGAATAGGGTTCCGTCGCTATATGCCGGACCCCCGGAAAGGCTTCCACGGTGCGGAGCACGTGTCTACGTCAAGAGCTCAAGTTAACACTTGGGAGTCGCCGATTGGGACTACCAAGTCGCCGATTCCAGAGGGGAATCGCCAACTCTACGCCTCGTGGACAGCTCTGGTAGGCTGCCACCAGGCTCATACGGGAATCGGCGATTGAACCTCTGGATCGGCGATTCCCATACCTGAATCGCCGACTCCCAGCCGTTACTTGAGCGGACCTTCGCCATTAAGGCATTCCTTATTAGGGGTACCTTAATGGCGCGGGCCCCACTCGATTGAATGGGGAAACGCCCCCCAAGACCCTATAAAAGGGGTCCTTGAGGGACCTCTACCCTCAACTCACTCTCTTGACACACACTCCAACCAGAGCAATCCAAGGAGCCCGAATCGCCTACTCCCAAGGGAGTCGCCGATTCCCCTCCTCTTCTGCAGGTATATTGACGTAGAGCGCGCGTCGTGGACTCCAAAGCCTCCGGCCCTCCTCGCAACCCCGCGAGCCTACTGGTAGCAGATTCCGTGCTTCATCAGCTGGCGCCGTC
>LFYR01000800.1:286328-305012 GCA_001185155.1 Zostera marina
TAAAGCTGGGCACAATCGCCCTCTCCGACGAATAGATGGCGGATATCCGCCGTCGGATTTCTTGTAGTGACCGCAAGGTTTGCAGTTAAGCATATTATTTTTATTAAGTATCACTATAAGAAAACAGACCTTCACCCACGGCTAAGATCAGTGGTCTTTTGATCAAATCTCAGAAATTAGCCACGGAAAGGGCCATGGGCCCATGGCTAATTATATAAATTTCTTTTAAATTTGCTTCAAAAAATTCTTTTAAATAATCTTAAAACATTTTTCATTTAAATAATTTTTTAGAATTGCAAAATAAGTCAATTTTATTAATTTTGTTAATTTATATAAACTAACCTAAAATTCATTTCTATTAAAATTAATTTTTATTTATTTGGATATTGTTAATTGGATTTTTTTTAATTTGGATATACAGATTTATAATTATTAGTCATGACATTTGGCTATGACAATACATTAAAATATAAGTGGTTAATATTTTTGTTACGAAATTAGCCACGGCCCTTTCAAATTTGGTGCAAAATGTGAGTGAAAAAATGAAGGTAATTTTAGCCGCCAAAGTAATCACGGATAGTAAAATCCGTGGCTAATATTTTTGTCACGAAATTAGCCACACAGCCTTTTCAAATCCATAGCAAAATATGAGTGAAAAAATGGAGGAAATTTTAGTCACCAAAGTAGCCAAGGATAGTAGCATGACTAAATTTTCAAAATAACTACGGCCTTAGCCATGAATAAAAAATCCGTGGCTATTATTGAACAATTAGCCACGTGTTGGTACCAGGGCCCGTCCAAATGGACCCTGGGCCGAACAGGTCTGTTAGGTCCAACAGGCCCAAGGAGACAGGTTTTAAATACCTCCCCAGGTGCAACATGAGAGGAGGTCGATAATCAAATAGAGTGAAACTAGAGAGTTGTGTGTGTGAACACTCTAGCGTGAGCCCACACACCATCAGTGGCGAACCTGGCTATCTCAGAGGATATGGGCCCAGAGGGGCGGCCCATAGAGGCACGACCAGGCCCGAAGCCCAATGCATCCGAGAACAAGGCATACGACGAAACACGGCACGAACGGCGCGGCCCCGGGGTCACGTCCGAAGAACACCCGGGCCACCTGGGATACCGGGCGACGGGGCTCGAGGGGGCGGCGTGCTCATCTGATGGGGTGTCAGGATGAACGCAGAGCAGATCTTTCCAGGGCGATACCCCGACGGGAGAGCCGGCCGACCGGAAAGGGGTCGTGGGTCCGAAGGAGCGTCGCTCGAAGGCCGAAGGGCATCAGACGGTTTTGGGAGAAGATCAACGGATGAGCGGAGCTCGAGTAGGACACGGGCCAGATCAACAACGGACGGTGAGGGTAAGTCAACTGCATGAACAGAGGCACGAAAGAAGAAAAGGACGTTCAAAATTTAAAAGTGCAAAAGTATTCTAAATAGACTTAAGTGTTGAGATTCATTACAAGCCCGGAGGCGTTACAAAATTACAACAAAAGCCACGAGTTCATGTCCTAAGTTACAAAATAGTGGGAAAAGTTAAACGTGCACTAAAGAAAAAAACAGCGGGAGCAAGTCGGAGGAACCACACGATCTCTCTCCAGGTAATACCCAGAGAGGAAGAAGAGGAAGTATCCCCATCACCTGCAGGGGCCAACGGGCTCATCGAACAAAAGCGGCCCCCGCATCCGGTGCAAACGCAGGCCTAGTGGCCCGACTTAGGCGGCCTCGACAAAAGGTGCTGCAAATCATTAGCAGGAAGGGACAAGGACCCACGTGAACCGCGGAGACCACAGGAGCGCCGACGGCGTCCACCACCAGCAGCCGGTAGCATTGCAACTCGAGCCTATCGAACCGAATACCTAAGTATTTGGTTCGGTTTGTTTAAATAAACAAGCCTACTCTTGGGTTTGGGTTCGATTCGTTTAATAATTGAACCTAACCGAATCCGAACCCGAACCGAATAGTTCGTCGAATACTGAACTTTTTTTATAACATCCATAAAATAAATATTAAAAACAATAAACATGTCCATCTATCTTTGAAAAATAAACAATAAAAAAAATATTATTTATAGTCTATTTTCTTTTGTTGAGTCAATCCTTAGACATCTTTTCTTCTTGTTGATTAAAAACCAACATTAATATACTACATTAATGAAAAATTGTAAAAATATAAATAAGTTATGAAATATATAATATAAATTTATAATAAAAAATTATATAATATAAGTTCATAATATAAATATAAAATAATAAAATATAATAAAAATGTTGAACGAGCCGAACCGTTCGTCCAACCTCAACCAAGGTTTGGATTCGGTTCGTTTAATTAAACGAATCTATTTCAAGGTTCGGGTTCGCTTCATTTAATAACCGAACCGAACCCGAAACGAAACGAATAATTCGTCGAATACCGAACTTTTGTTGCAACGCTAGCAGCCGGAGCAGTAGCAGTCGCGCCATGTAAGGAGCAGCAGAAGCTTGAGGTCACAGCGCCAGCAGCAGCAATAGAAGCAACCAACACGCCAGAAGAGGTGGGCACGTCGGCTTGGCGAAGCTGGGCGAGACGGTGGTGGATGTCGATCAGGACAGAGTTGAGCCGCTGACTCTCCGACACGGCAACAGAGTGGAAAGCGCTGGCAGGTAGCAACAGACACTCAGTCCAAGCAGAGTGTTGGAGCTTCACCTCACGGTCGAACTCCTCCAGAAGGTTTTGAGTGCTCATCTTTGGCGTCCTCGCGAGATTGGGAAAATGGACACAGGAGGTCGGATATTTATGGGAAAAAAGAGATGCGAAAGAGGAAGGCACAAATCATGAAGTGTCATAAAAAAGGTAGGTGGGCGGCCCCTTAGCCCCCCGGGCCGGGGGGGAGTACTATTGGTACCAGAGCCTGTCCAAATAGACCCTGGGCCGAACAGACCTGTTAGGTTCAGCAGACCCAAGGAGATAGGTTATAAATACCTCCCTAGGTGCAACAGGGGAGGAGGTCGATAATCAAAGAAAGAGTGAAACTAGAGAGTTGTGTGTGTAAACACCCTAACGCGAGCCCACACACCATCACCACGGCTTTTGAAATCAGTGGCTAAGCCCGTGGGCATAGTCTTGTTTTCTTGTAATGCATGTTTAATGCATATCTTGTTTCATTTTATTCTAGAGTTCTTTGTGAATTACTTCTATTCAAATGGAGTCAACCCGACTAAGGAAGTCATCGATTTGGGTAACCCGAATATGGAAGGTAAATTTTTAATTGTTTGGGTATTTTACATTCTGCACCCATTTGTTCTAGTAATTTGGAAATTATGTAAATTTAACCATTCTCCCCCGACGATCATCCAGCTCCGGCTGAGTACTTTTCCGTTCACAGCCTCCACCGGATTATCTTGTCCCTGGCTTGTTACTGGATTCCGATCCCAAAGTATCCGATCAAGCTACTGTTATTAGCCGAGTCTCAAACATCTAGATCGGAGACATCCACCGTGGCCAGGTTTTATAACCCAATCGGAACCCAACACATATCCATTGCAAAACCATGGTCGCCTGAGTGGTTTTACGTGATTGCACCACACCTGTCGGAGTACGTGTCTCCGTATCAAAAATGATCATATATTATAAATTAGGATCCAATATATATCTTCTTCAATCTTCATCCACCTTGAATAATTTCGATTCTACATTCTAATGGAGGGCAAAGCTGAAGGTCCGGCAATCGGCATCGATCTCGGAACAACCTACTCTTGCGTTGGTGTCTGGCAGAACGATCGCGTGGAGATCATTGCGAATGATCAAGGTAATAGAACCACGCCGTCGTATGTTGCATTTACGGATACGGAGAGGCTCATCGGCGATGCTGCTAAGAATCAAGTTGCAATGAATCCGATCAACACAGTATTTGGTAAGTGGTAATTCTGATTTACTGTTTAAGTTGTCATCTGACTGATTTCGAATTGTTATGATTTGCAGATGCTAAGCGTCTCATCGGACGTCGAGTCGGAGACGTTTCTGTTCAGAGTGATATGAAGCTATGGCCATTTAAAATCACTCCGGGGCCTGCTCAGAAGCCCTTAATTACCGTTCAATACAAAGGGGAGCAGAAATCATTCTCGGCGGAGGAGATCTCTTCCATGGTTCTCACAAAGATGCGAGAGATTGCCGAAGCATATATCGGTGTGAGTGTGAAGAACGCCGTCGTTACTGTGCCGGCTTACTTCAATGACTCACAACGACAGGCTACAAAGGATTCCGGAGTTATTGCCGGACTCAATGTGTTACGGATAATCAACGAACCTACTGCTGCTGCTATTGCATACGGTCTTGACAAGAAGAAATCCACATCAGGGGAGAAAGATGTTCTGATCTTCGATCTTGGTGGTGGTACTTTCGATGTCTCGATTCTTAGCATAGATGAAGGGATTTTCGAGGTGAAAGCAACTGCAGGTGACACCCATCTCGGCGGTGAAGATTTCGACAGTAGATTGGTTAACCATTTCGTGCAGGAATTTAGGAGGAAGAACAAGAAAGATATTTCCGGTAATGCTAGGCCTCTTCGGAGACTGAGAACAGCCTGTGAAAGAGCCAAGAGAACGCTTTCATCAACAGCTCAGACCACAATCGAGATTGATTCTCTCTACCAAGGCATCGATTTCTATTCCACGATCACTCGTGCAAGATTCGAAGAGTTGAACATGGATTTGTTCAGGAAATGCATGGAGCCGGTGGAGAAGTGTTTGAGAGATGCCAAGATGGATAAGAATAGCATCGATGATGTTGTTCTCGTTGGTGGATCTACCAGGATTCCCAAGGTGCAGCAACTTCTACAGGAGTTGCTCAATGGGAAGGAGCTTTGCAAGAGCATCAACCCCGATGAAGCCGTCGCCTACGGTGCTTCCGTTCAGGGTGCCATCTTAAGCGGAGAAGGTACCAAGAAAGTTCAGGATCTTCTCCTTCTAGACGTCACGCCGTTGTCACTTGGTCTCGAAACTGCCGGAGGTGTAATGACTGTGCTCATTCCAAGAAACACCACCATTCCGACCAAGAAAGATCAGATCTTCTCAACCTACTCAGATAATCAGCCAGGTGTGTTGATTCAGGTTTTTGAAGGTGAGCGGTCCAGAACCCGTGACAACAATCTTCTGGGTAAATTCGAGCTTTCCGGTATCCCTCCAGCTCCACGTGGTGTTCCTCAGATCACGGTTTGTTTCGACATCGATGCCAACGGAATCCTAAACGTCTCCGCCGAGGACAAAACCACCGGGAAGAAGAATAAGATCACCATCACCAACGACAAGGGAAGACTGAGCAAGGATGACATTGAGAAGATGATCCACGAGGCTGAGAAGTACAAAACGGAAGACGAAGTACACAAGAAGAAGATTGAAGCTAAGAATGCTCTGGAGAATTACGCTTACAGTATGAGGAACACCATTAAGGATGATAAAATCGCTTCGAAACTTGATGCGTCGGACAAAAAGAAGATTGAAGATGCGATTGACAGTGCCATCAGTTGGCTTGATAACAACCAGCTCGCAGAGGTCGATGAGTTCGAGGACAAGATGAAGGATCTGGAATCCTTGTGCAATCCCATCATTGCCAAGATGTACCAGGGTGAAGGCGGTGGCGATATGCCCGGAGCTGGAATGTCTGAAGGTGCCTCCTCCGGTAAGGGACCTAAAATTGAGGAGGTTGACTAAATAATAAATCAACGGTTTAGATGAAATCTATATATAATATGATATGAAATCATATATTTCCATCACACTATAGTAATAGTTTCTTTGTACAAATGACGGTTTTCAATCGTTTTATCGGATCTCTCCTTTATTAAGGGTTTATTTATACTAGGCCAGCTTTCGGATCTCTGATACCATGATACCAATTGGGTAGGTCTATCCGTCTAACGAACCCTGGACTAAACCGTCCACATCCGGGTCGCGCGAAAGGCTTGGGCCCAGGAAAGCCCAAGAGGTCTAAAATACTTTTTCTGGTCCAACAGAGGAAGAAGTTGACAATTTGAGAGAACGGGCTTTGTTTTTTAATTTTTGCCCCGGTCATATCCCGAGACGGGTTTCGAGGTAAGGCGAAACCCAGGCAGGTCGCCCCAGTTTTTTTTAAAATTAAATTAGATATAAGATTATTAAAATTAAAAATTTATTACATTTTAAATATCTGTGTTTGAGATTAAGATTGTGTATTTTAAAAAATATATTATGGTTAAAAAAAATATAATGGATATTTTTAGAATTAAAATTCTAAGGTTGAAGATAATATAGGTTAAGAAATGGATACTTTTATAATTAAAATACTAAATTTGAAGATAATCTACTAATTATTATCTATTGTAATTTCCGGGTCCGGTCAGGTCTGGCTAATCTAGACTTGGACCCGGACTGATTAATAGTCGAACCTGGACCAGGACTTCCGAGTTCAAAATGCTTAATGAGGCTAAAATTAACCCCAACCCAGACCCATTTGCCAACCCAAATCTCAACTCCCTTCCAACCAATGGTAGACCCAAATGTGCATGTGACAGATAAAAAATTTATAGGGTAATTTAAAAACGGAGGGTACCTAGATGTATAAGAACTGTCTACTTTCGAATGATATACCAGAGTCATATAATATATCATTGGGTAAATTTAAGCGAAAATGTATAAAATAAGATTCGAACCCTGGACAACTGGACCTAAGAAATCTTAATAGTTTCTGAGATCAATGAGTCAACCTTACTTTGTTCCTTCTCTTCTGATGGTATTAAATAAATCGAGCTTTTCTCCAAATTTGGTGTAAGCGCGCCCAGAATTAGGTAAATAACTAATATTACTATGTTATAATTGTCACATGACAACATTAGGTTGGTTGATTTGAAAGTATTTTCTTTTTGCCAATAATTTCTCAATAAAGGAATAATTTGGTCCATCCCCGATGAAGGAACAATAGGAACATTATTAGATGATGGAAGATCGGGGTCGTTGCTTGTAGACTTAGTCTGAAAATAAATTAAGATATTCAAAAAATAATTAATTGAGAAACTTATTTAAAAACATCTATTAAACTCACATTATGAATATGTTCAAATAACCGTTCCATCATTTGAATATGTTTTTCGTATTGTATTTCCAACGCTTGCTTCCATTCTTTTTTCGACGATTTTGGAAACTGCCAATTCAAACTCTTCAATGTTATGCTTTTCAGTGTTGTTAAATTACAGATAAAATGTACTCCAGCATTGCATAAAAAAACAATTCCCCGGTTCCCCATCTTGCTTATCAGAGTACATTTTCACACAATCGTACTATTGTTTTTATAATCCAAATATTTATCCAGATAACTTTTTAAGATAAAAACTTTTCAAAAATGTGAATTCATAAATCCTAAATTTATTTCTCCCCCAACTACATCTTCCATAAATTCTTAAAAAAGCAAATCTCCTGTCGGATAATAATTAATGAAGCTCAACTTTCAACTCCTGTTACCAGCAATCAATAAATTTTAAGTCCTGTTACCATCTTCAGATCTTATCTTCTATTTAAAAATAATATCCGTTTGATTATAAAATAATGAAAATCAAAAGATTGAAATTTGACGGTCAAGATGAAGAGTATCATTCTGGCGTTTGGGGTCAGATACAATTAACGACTGAGATTTAAAGACCTCAAATGACCTCATTTAAAGTATCAATCTCAAGATTCTCCATCAGTTGAATCTCTATATAAACATGGGCATGCAAGAGTGTTGTTTAAAGTAAAAAATGGATGTGAAGCTACTAGTTCCGCCTTGTCTGGTACCGCCGGCGAGGGAAACCGACAAGGAGCTCTACTTCTTGTCAAATCTCGATCAAAACGTTGCTATAATTGTCCAGACAGTCTACTCTTTCAAGAGTGAAGAACTCGGGAATGAAACGGTGGCGGTGGTGTTGAAGGATGCACTGGCAAGGGTTCTCGTGGATTATTATCCATTTGCAGGGAGACTTACGATAAGCGATGTCGGAAAGCTCGCAATCGATTGCACCGGTGAAGGTGTAATCTTCGTTGAGGCAGAAGCTAATTGCGAGTTGAAAGATATCGGCGATATTTCTATTCCTGATCCACCTATTTTGAATAAGTTTGTTTACATGAGCTCTGATTCCAATAATATACTCCAAATCCCGCCGTTGACTGCTCAGGTGACCAAGTTCAGATGCGGCGGTTTCGTCCTCGGTTTGTCCATGAACCACTGTATGTGTGATGGAGTTTCGGCAATGGACTTTATCAATTCATGGAGTGAAATTGCTAGAAATATCCCACTATCTTTCCCTCCATTTTTGGATCGAACGCTTCTCAAATCACGTGTTCCTCCCGTAATCTCCAATGAACATCATGAGTTTGCAGAGATCAAAGACGTCTCCGCCGGAAAAGCTACCATCGACGAGGACAAAGACGACCCAATCCTCCATAGATTCTTCAACTTTGACGTAGAACGATTGAACGAACTGAAACGCAAAGTAATGGATGATTCAACCCACATCTCCTGCACCAGTTTTGAGGCTCTCTCTGGTTTCATCTGGAGATCAAGAACCGACGCTCTCCAACTCGATCCGGTTCAAGAAGTGAAACTCCTATTCGCAGTCGACGGTAGGAAAAGACTGGATACTGTTCTTCCCAAGGGATATTTCGGGAATGGGATAGTGCTGACTAACTCACTGACAACCGCCGGAGACTTGACGTCGAACCCGCTTTCCCACGCCGTTGGGCTTGTGAAGAAGGCGGTGAAGATGGTAGACGATGAGTATATGAGATCGGCTATAGATTTCTTTGAAAAGAATAGGCTGAAGCCTTCGTTGACGGCTACGTTGCTGATTACAACGTGGTTGAAGCTTGATTTCTACAACTCCGACTTCGGATGGGGTACACCGTTGCACACCGGACCGGTGGATTTACCGGCGAAGGAGATTTGTGTGTTTCTTCCTCAGGGTAAGGAGAGGAAGAGTATAGACGTGTTACTTGGGTTGCCTCAGTCTGCCATGCGTCGGTTTCAGGAGAAGATTGAAAAAATATTCACTTGATCAAGATATTTTTACAATAATTACATACATGCCCTTTAAAATAATATAAATCAATAAATTTCAAAAAGAGTTCAAAATAAATGATTTTTTTTTTTTTATTTCACTACAATAAACAAGGAAAATTGGTAAATGTACCCAATAAAGTTGTTTTGAAGTTAAAAATAACTGCTTATATATTTTTTTTAACCATTTTACCCTTACAATTAATTTAAAATTTCAAATATATGACATTGTCATTAATAAGATAACGGGTAGATTTTTTGGAGGAGAAAAACTATCCATCGTCCTCCCCCCTCCCTCCTTCAACTCACACCTCTAATCCTACGTCGTCCTCTATATTCTGAGAAGGCTGAACTACTTTTTTTTACTTTCAATATCTTCTACCAAGTTGTTTATCTTCAATATCTTCAGTTCTATCTACATCCGATCCAGGTAGCTAGTTCCAGTGGGAGTGGGTTTTCCGATCCCAAATGGTCAATCATCTCTTTCTCCTGCAACACCATCTATTCTGTCGCACTGATTTCTGGCTAGGAGGCTTTTACCAAAAGACTCAGCATGACATCAATTTGGGGAACAATAGGTCATATTCACGGATTACCGGGTTATACCAACAAGTAATATAATTAACCAATGAGGGGCAAATTAGAAAAAATTATTTCCTAATAACCCCTAACCACCTAAGATTTAGACTTGGTGGCTAGTTTTGACAACCAAGTCATCTGGGTACTTTTGACACTTACTCAATAAACAAAGAGAGCTAGCTAGGCTAGTACCCTCACTTCTATATATAAGATCCTTTCATGGGTCTAATCTGGGGTGTCAAACGAGTCGAGTCGAACTTTTGGCTCAGACTCGGTTCGTTAGCAAAAAATTTAGGTTCGGATCCGTCCAAGTCTGGTTGATCTGGACCCGAACTTTAGAATCCAAAATATTTAATAAGGCTAAAATTAACCCCAGGTTCTGACCCTCTGACTCAGACTCATTTACATCCTTACTTTTTTTTTAAGCAAATAATTTTTTTATTTAAAAAGAAGGGCAATGCCCAATTTACAAAAAAGAGTATAAAAATAAAAAAGAAGTACAAGAAATGAATAAAAACCCATTGACACTCTCCTATTACCTATGTAGTTTAGTTATACAGTAACTAGATACGTTGCTTCAGGAGGTTGGTCTCCCACACTTTTATCATAAATGTCTTCAAAGGGTGACAACAACTCTTCTTATAATACTCCGAATCAAAAAAGAGACTGATGTCTTTAATTACCTCTTTAAAGACTACCTCAGAAGGCTTACTAATGTGTTGTTTATATTTTTTATTTTTTTCCGTCCATATATGTCACGACAAACAACCGATAACATTTCATAGTAGCCCCCAAGGGGGAGGACTGATGCGTAATTTTTTTCGCAGCCTCCGTCAGATCCCTCAATCTAATATCTGAACTGGATTGGTTGAAAAATAGAATATTCATTATTTTCCAGAAGTTGAGATTCAGATGCTCTGCCAACGAAATTAAGAGAGATCTAGAATAAAAACAGTTAAAAAAAAGACGACTCCTAGTTTCATCTTCCAAATTACTTGTAATTTTGGAAAATAAATTAGAGTAAATTATTGGTTTCATGTTTTTATCATGGTAAATGTGAAAATTCTTACCATGGATTAATGGAAGGTGAAAAGTCCAAACATATTTAAAAAAAATTAAAACCATGCTCAAATAATATTATCACATAAATAGTTATATACAATTAAAATTTAAAGCCAACAATAAATATCAATAAAGTTTCCAAATGCATTTAGTGTGAAATCAATTACATCAATTGATTTTCAAAACATACTATTTATAAGAAACTCGAAAGACCAAATTGCCCCTCCTAGCAGGTTTGGAAATGGAATGCTAAAAAGCCTAAAACGGTAAATATGTTAATAAGTGACTCGCGAACTTGAGTTGCGTCACGTTTTATCATGCCATGGATTAACGTGAATCACGTCGCGTCAATTATTCGTGTTTTTATATATTGAATATTCGACCCCAAATCAATGTTACCTTTCTTGCTTTCTAGAATCTTACCCGCTTGCGATTTACGCCATGGCAGTACCGAATTCGGCCGTGAAGCAGGAGGAAGAAACATTTTCTACGCCAGGTAATATCAGTCGATCGGAGAATACCTCCACTGACCCCATAGTGGTGATCGATCTTAGCAGCAGTGATAGTGGATGGAGCGACGAAGACGAGTTCGAGAATAACGGGAGTTTGGGAGTTAAAAAGCGGAAGTTGAATCAGAGTCTTCCTGTTGGATTCTTAGAACCTCTGCCTCCTGATGAGGAGAAAATGGCAAGGCCGATTTCTATGTCTCAGTCCAATCCCATACAGGCTGTGACGACGAAGGGGTTGGCTCAGTCGAGGCAGTTTTGGAAGGCAGGGGATTACGAAGGGGATTCTGTTGGTGGAGATTCTCGTGCAGCTTTGATCGGTAGGGGTATTTTTTATTTTGTTAGGGATGATTTTGTTTTGATTTCTTCTTTGGCAAAAAAAAAAGTTTTGTTTTGCTTTTTCACCTTTTGATAATATATGCTCATATTAATGTATACACACAAATCACTAGATGTAATGTTTTAAAATCCCGTACATTTTTTCTTTTCTTTTCATTACAGGTGGCTTGGATCATGTGAGAGTTCATCCTAAATTTTTACATTCAAATGCTACCAGTCACAAGTGGTCTCTTGGAGGTAGGTTGTATTATTCATTCCTTTTTCATTCCATAGGAGGGAAGAATTTTAGTGGTATAGTCGATCTATAAGGATCGGCTATGGGTTGTGATGATTGAATTAATTCCTGGACTCCACCAGAGATCAATTGATCACAGACCTGGAATCCACCAATTAATGAAACAGCAGAAGAGGAAACGAGATCAAAAGAGAAGAGAGAGAGAATAAAGATACCTTTAAATGAGAAATATATGCTGCCTTTATTTCCCCTCCTTAGCTTTATTTATACTAACAGCACAACAGGGGGAAGGGAACCTGTAAGATGTGCCCAAGGCTTCAATTAAGGGTAATTGTGCTCCTTGCCACAGCAAGGGCACAATTGGGATTAACCCGATTAGGATGTACTACATCATTTAGTAACATAATTTTCTTGTAATTCTGTTATGTAGTCACCAAACTTTATATGATAATGGAAATGTTGCTACGTAGTCTTAACTAATATCTATCTAATTAGTTGTAAACTTATGATGACATAGCCTATTAATTATACATTAGTCTATGTCATTAAGTTTTTATAACTAAACCCAGTGGTTGAAGGCAAATAATACCCCTTACAAGGAAATATTGAGAGATGTGAGCATTTCTTATAATGCCACCCTTTACAAGAAGAGCAATCTCTCACAAATTGAAACTCAAGCTATATTCTTATGGGAGTCCAACCTCTTGAGACATCAGTCCATGACTAACTAGCCATAGTCATAGACATATAAGAAGGTAACAATGGAGTGTAAGACAATTCTTCAAAGGCAAACCTTTGTTGAAGTCTACTAACCATACTTTCATCACGCTTGTGCCCAAAACAAACACGGCCTCAGATATGTCTGATTTCAGGCCGATATCATGTGTCAATTTGATCTACAAGCTAATGACAAAAATATTAGCAGATAGGATCATTAAGGTCTCTAGTGAACTCATCTCTCCAACAACTTTTATTCAAGGGAGGCTCATCTCGGATAATACCATTCTAGCGGATGAGATGGTTCATTGCTTTGGAAGAAAGAGAACTCTCAAGAGGTGTTGCTTGAGTATAGATTTTAAAAAAGCTTTTGACACAGTCAGTTGGGAGGCTATAATTGTCACCCTTGAAGCGTATGGATTTTCTCTTATATTCTGCAAAATGATTTTGAATTGCGTATCCTTTGCGTCATTTTCGGTGCTGGTGGAAGGGACTCCAACATATTTCTTCAAAAGCCAGAGGGGTATTAGACAGGGTGATCCTTTATTTCTTATTCTATTTGACATGGTTATGAATGTTCTAAGTAGATTGATAAAGAGTGAAGTAAAGAACAAAAGAATAGACACTTATCAAGTGAATGGTGCTACTTCTATATCTCATCTCATGTATGCGGTTTATATCTTCATATTTTCAAAGGCAAATCCGAAATCGCTTACTGCAATTAAGGCGGTGCTTGAGAAATTCTCGTTGTTCTCAAGATTAGAAGTAAATGCGAGCAAGAGCTCCTTCACCTTCTCAAAAGTATGTGCAAAAGATCAATCTTTGCATGATATCTTAGGATATCTTGTTAAAAATTTACCTATAACATATCTAGGATCACCAATCACGGGAAAGAAAAAGTCATTTGGACAGTGCTGGAAGCTAATCCAGTTCATAGAGGCGCTCTTAGCAAGATGGAGTGGGAAATGTCTTTCCTATGGAGGGAGAATACAACTAGTTAACTGGATAATAGCTGAAAGTATAATTATTGGGTGCAAGGTATGACTATCCCTGATTCTGTGGCTAAGAAGGTGAGAAGGTTAGCCTATAGATTTATATGGGATGGAAGGAAAAGGATCTCGTGAGCCCAAATGGTCCTTCCCAAGGCGGAAGGGGGTCTAGGGGTTAGAGACTTACTTATTATCACTACTGCAACCAATATTAAAAGATCTTCAAAGTACTGGGATAAGAGTGACTCTATTCTGGTTAAATGGATCCAAGATAGGTATATTAAAGGAAAATCGCTTAATGATATACAAATCAGGCCTACTGTGGATTCACATTTTTGGAAAACTTTTGTCTCATAAAGGAACCTAGTGGATAAATGTTTGGATTGTAGGGCCAATATTACGATTGTGTGGAGATTTGGTACTCCGATAAACAAGTTGGGGGGAATGGTGGAAAGTATTAGAGATAGAAAGTATAAAGATATATTAGCTGAAGGAATTTGGTCGAAGATGCCGTCAAAATTCTCTATTCTCTTGTGGAGGGTGTAATGGGATCATCTAAACACGTTCAAGAAGTTGAGAAGTTGGAGAGTACAAGTACCTCCTGTTTGCTTGTTATGCAATCTGGAAGATGAAACTATGAGCCATCTTTTCTTTAATTGTTTTTATTCCAGATCTCTCTTAATTCCGTTGGCGGAACACCTGGATCTCTCCTTCTGCAAAATAATGAATATTCCAGTTCCCACCCAATCCAGTCCAGATATTAGATTTGGGGGATCTGACGGAGGCAGCACAAAAGATTACGCACCACTTTCCCCTTTGGGGGCTACTATGGAATGCTATTGGGTGCTTGTCGTGGTATATATGAACGGAAAGAAATAAAAGTTTTAGACAACACATTTGTAGGCTTCCTGAGGTAGTCCTTAAGGAGGTCATTAAAAACATCAGTCTCTCTTTTGATTCAGTGTATTACAAGAAGAGCTGTTGTCACCCTTTGGAGACATTTATGATGGAAGTATGAGAGATCAACCTCCTGAGGCAGTGTATCTAGTTACTATATAACTAGATTACATAGCTAATGGGAGAGAGTCAATGTGCTTCTTGCTCATTTCTTTTTACTTCTGTTCTGTTTTATTTTTATACTCTATTTTTGTAAACTGGGCAATAACCTTATTTTTTAATGAAATTTAATTGCTTCCTAAAAAAAAGGTGACAATGTATTTTAGATTTCCCTACATTTGTAACTTTGGGCACTGCCCAATTCTTATTTTCAGTAATGAAATATTTAATTCATTAAAAAAGAGAAGCAAATAACACTATAATCATGATATTCACAAACTTCGTTTTATTATTTTCAGAGTTAATCTTTTCTCAATTGATGTATTTTTTTCTTTCTAAACAGCTTTTGCAGAACTCATGGACAATGCTCTTGATGAGGTTTACTTGATTTTTTTATATAGTTGGGGTAACTCAATTTTTATCTATTTCCCACTGAATTGAATTTTGGCCGTATGCAATCTGTTCCAAGGTTTCCCATGGAGCCACATTCGTCAATATAGATGTGATCGAGAATAAGAAAGATGGTTCTAAAATGTTATTAGTCGAAGGTATGTAGTTTCTGGCTACTGTTTTTATGAGTGTTATCTACCAAATGCAATTGGGAAATGGGGGAGAAAAGTGTTCGATTCCTCCCAAAATGTATTAGATTAGTTTATATACACTTGGGTGAATTAGATCTAACAGAATTCACTACCAATTCTGTTAGATCTTATTCATAAGAACATATTAGAAGTTATATCTATAGCTAATTACAAAGAAGCTAAACGCAATTAACTATTTACATAATAGTTCATTATTATATCACTAATAGTTTTATACTTTCCACCTACAGTTTATTACCATGTTAGATTTTTTCAAAATAGTGTTGTTCTGAATGTTATATTAATCATACCTTTAAATAGCACTTCTATAGCGGCTTGGCAGGGCATAGTGGTGACCGACTGCTCAATGCTTTAGCCGGATCTCAGACTGATCCGCCTGAATAAAATAATTTAATTAAAGAAAATAGAAATGAGGGCACCCCCAACGGGAATTTCTTCCCACTGCCCTCCTTGCCAGCCAGTCTGATCGACTCCGACTACCTCCCAGAAATCCGGCGAGCTCTATGAGTGAAACTAGAAGAGATAGAAAATGGGGGAATCAAGTGATCGACCCCTCTAAACATATATTAGATGTGTTTATATACACTTGAGTTTAAGATTGGATCTTAACTGAATTCAGTTCAGATCTAATCTACACTAACTAATTACAATCATAGTTTTAAATTAGAAAAAGCGCTCACAATTTGCAATTAGCGCTTTTTTAGCTTTAAGCGCTTAAGCTAAAAAAGCGATAATGGCATTTTCGTAAATATATGCAATTTTTTAGAAAATTGCATATATATCCCTGTATTATTTTTTTTCAAATCCTATAAATATTTTTTTCAAATATATACCCCTGTTATAAATATTTATAGGTGTAATATAACATTTATTACAGTAAACATGTAATATTTATAGGTGTAATATAACTTATATTACACGTTTACCAGTAAACATTTATATGTGTCTAATTTGGGAAGACAAACCAACCAGGTGTCTAATTTGGGAAGACAACTGGCTAGACAGGTGCTGGACCATGAGAAACTTCCAGCAACTATAAAAGAGGAAGAAATCTGTGGTGATACACAATTATATCACCACATTAAATATTTATGTGTAATAACATTTATTACACATAGATGAACAACATCAGTTTGTTTCTACTGCAGCTTACAGATCCTTCTCCTCCTCCCTTCTCCAAGTTTCCACACAATCTCACAGCAAATTCAGATTTTAATTCATTCAAAAACATTTTAATTCACAAGTATGTAGATGACTTCCTTTCCATATTTTATCAACAGTGACTCATTAGATATGCTTGCCACAAAGCCTTTCCATATTTTAGATATGCTTGCCACAAAGCCTTTCCATATTTTAGATATCCTTTCCATATTTTAGACACAAAATTGTTTCAATCTACGAAACCACATGCTTGAAGCATGTTTTAATCCATACAGAGCCTTCTTCAGTAGACACACATGTGTGGGTCTTTCATTATCAAGAAATCCCATGGGCTGCCTGATGTCGATAAAAAACAGTTGTCGAAGAGCAAATGACAGAATACAAAGTTGCAGTAAATTAATAAAATGTCTCACCGAAGATAGTCACGGAAGACGTCGATCGATGTCGGACGAGCAGATATAGGAGCTGCGAGGACGATAAAAGAACCTGAAGTAGAAGATGATGAGATGTGAGCCGGAATCCACCGGAGATGTATCGAAATCCACCGATTGAAGGAAAGAGAACAGGGATAGGAGTACCTGATAAAGAGGTCACGATAATTTCAAAATCAAAAGCTCCTTTCTACTACTACTTCCATCCTTATTTAAAGGATCCACGAAAGTTGATGGAGAACGTGACGTGGACCACGGGAGTAGTTTTCAGAGTACGTGTGTGGCATTGCCAAAGGCAAGTGCCCCACGTCCATCCCGTTGTGCTACCGTTGCTGCATCACTGCCTCATGACAATTCTCTCATCTAACTGTCCGTGCAAAAATGCATTGCTTATATCCACCTGTTGAGTGACCAACCTTTGTATACAGCCAATGTAAGCACTATTCTGATTGTTTTGTGCTTGACAACAGGGCTGAATGTCTCAGTATAATCCAGTCCTACTTGATTGGTGTCATTGGCCACCAATCTTGCCTTCAACCTCTCTACTGTCCCATCTGACCTTTCTTTCACTTTGAAGTTTGAACAACCATATATTATTGATTATATTATCCACTGGATTCCTTGGGATGAGTTCCCAAGTCCCATTCCACTACATACCTACACCGCTACATCGGTTATCCACTATTTAGATGTATGATGTTAATTGGCCAATTAAATATCGATATACATGAAATTCTGATATTTAACAGAAGCTTTTCTAGACGGCCAGACGTTGGCCAGGTCCGCATATTGCATATGAGAACCAATATGCAACCTTAAAAATTATTGGTGATATTATAATCGTATGGTATTTGTGTAATTAGTTAATATTGTATAGTTAATTAATAACTCTAGAAACTTCTTTGATTTAGATCTAATAGATCAGTTAGCACGATTCTGTTAGATCTCAATCCCCCTAAAGTGTATATAAGATAATTAATAACATTTTAGGAGGGATCGATCATTTGATCTCCCTCATTTCCCAGATCTCATTTTGTTCATAACATTCATATGGTATCAGTTGCTAGATTTTGATCCAGGGAAGGTTGTTAGATCGATCAGAATTAGGGTTAGGGTTGTTAGATCGATCAGAATTCTGATCGATTGGGAGAACACTCGTTTGATCCATCCTTGCGACCGACCTGATTGATTTGTTCTGTTGCTCAATTATGTCGAAATTTTTGAAGGATGTGGAGCCAACTATCAAGGTGACAATTGAGACTCTGACGAAAGTCGTCAACATCAAATCACCTAAAACAGTGGCATTGAATCGTGGCAATTATTTTTCCTGGAGAACACAATTCCTTGGCGAGCTAAGAGGGAATGGACTATCATCCTACCTCGATGGCAAGGTTGCATTGGATTCGCCAGTGGCAGTCCAACAAGATCAACTGATCTTAAGGTTGGATACTATCGTCACCAAGGTTTAAAAACCGGTTAACCGGTAACCGGTTCTGGCTTACCGGTTTTCCGGTTAGACCGGTTAACCACCGGTTAACCACTGGTTAACCGGTAGGGGTATTTTCGTAATTTTTTTTTAAAAAACAGAAATTATGTTATATACTTATATATCTATTCCATGTTTATATCCATGTTTATATCCCTGTTTATATAAATAAAAATATCATAAACAATATAGTCATTCAAAATAGTCATTCAAAATAGTCATTCAAAATAGTAATGCAAATAAGTAATTAATTCCATAATGTAATTCAAAATATCCTAAGCCTAAGATATCTAGATATCATCATTTTCTACGTTTTGAGCCCTCCTTGTGTAGGCTCCAAGTCTTTCATGTATTCCCATAGCCTCCTCTACTGTAGCCCAAGTGAGTCCATCATCTGTGTACACAAACTCATTTGATGGTCCTTCAATTCCAGTCATCCATTCACTAGAGAAGTTCAATTCTTCAAGGCATATGGGATCA
>LFYR01000804.1:8263-44259 GCA_001185155.1 Zostera marina
GAAATGAAAATAAAAACTAAAATTGAAACAACTATATTTTGTGACAACAAATCAGCAATCCATCTTGCTAATAACCCTGTTTTCCATGAGAGAACAAAACATATTGAAATAGATTGTCATTTCATTAGAGAGTTAATCACTCAAGGGACATTCAATCTCAAGCAAATTGGAACTAAATACCAATTAGCAGATATGTTCACTAAACCCATGGGAGAGCATGAAATTACTTCAGCCTCTGTCAAGCTTGGAGTAATAAACATATACTCCAGAGCTTGAGGGGGGAGTAAAGAAGTAATTAGCTTAATACTAAATTAGATACTGGATTGGATCTAAGTGCAAATAAATAAAACAGAAGCACTTACAGTTTTAACTTAGAAAGAAACTGTAAGGTTCAGTTTATAATATTCACCACTTAAAGGATATATAAAAGGACGAGGACTGGACTGCAAGATTACCCACTTAAAGGATATATAGAAGGACGAGGACCAAAACTGCAAGTTTGCCCACTTAAAAGAGATATAAAAAGGACGAGGACCAGACTGCAAGTTTGCCCACTTAAATTAGAATAACCGGGTAATTGGGTATTTGGTTCATCCTGTTTAAAGATCCAATTATCCAAGTTATGTTATTAGTTGATATTAGTTAGTTAGTTAATGATAATCTTAGTTTAAATAGATACTGTAATTAAACAAAGATTATTACATTGTTAGCACTTAATACATGTGAATGATTAACGGCTAATTACAGAGCTACACTGATAACGGCTAGTTAGGTCGTTAATACGAAATAACCTAACTCTTTCTCCCCCTTTCCCTCTATTGCTCGCCGGACGGCGAGCTCTGTCCGCCGGAGACTCTCCACAGCTCCCAAGTCAGCCGTTGGATCGACGCTATCCTTTTAACATGTTAAGCAGTTGTGATTATCTAGTATTAGTTGTCGAGAGTTCCACATGCATGTCATTGCAACCCAGTCAGTCCAAAGCCATAACACCATCCATGATGTTTATAATCAAGGAGGATTACCTAGCTAAAAATATTCAAAGTTAAATAAATCATTTTCGATCCAAAACTACATAACCTTAATTTATATGGTCACAATTAACCAAACTAGCATGCATGATGAATATACATATATTTAGTTTAATAGTATAAAAATTTACATTATCCAAGTTGCTTACCTGGAACAACATTGAATGTTTCATAAACAATACCAGGTGGAACTATTGAGTTGTCGTAGCGAAAGGGGCCTAAACCATTTATGAGAACACCATCTGGGGGTCCAAGTTCATTCCCTTTTTCAATGTTGTTCCTTATATCCTACTATCAAGAAATATAATTCATTTAGATATATTAATTATATAAGAAATTCATTTACATAAGAAATCTGATGAGTGTCATACTACACTTATATCTAGTGGATAATATAATCTTCGCCCAAATGATGAAGAACACTCTATTCCACATTTGAGTGGTATTAGTGATATTATATTAAGTGGTGTTTTATGGAAATAGTTAATTGCTTTGTAGTTAACTTCTAGAAACTTCTATGGATAAAGTCTCACAAAATTAGTTAGTGCAATTCTGTTGGATCCTTAACCTCCTAAAGTGTATATAAAATAATTAATCAACGAGATTTTAGGAGGAATCGATCATTTATGTTCGTAATAAAATCTCCCCTAATTTTCCATATCTACGTACATTATATTCGTAGCATTCATATGATATCATTCGCTAGTTCTTGATTGCCGATTGACTGGGAGAATTGTCTTATCTGGTCCATTCTCATTTCTTATTTTGGTTAAATTATATTGCTCGACCAGGCCAAATGGCCTCCATTTTTGGCCCGTCATTTCCTAACCCGTTATTTTATAAAAAAAACTCCGTCATTTCGGATTTTTCATCATTTTAACAAAAAAAATTCCTGATTTTCCATCATATTTAAAAATTTATCCGAATCCTGATTTTTCGGATATCCGAAAATTTATTCAAATTCGAATTCGAATTTTTCTATCCGAATATTATTCGGACGGATTTAGATACCAGGGTATTCGAGTCGAATCCATCGTATATTCATACCAATTAATATACCATTATTTATATATGAAGTATATGTATTATTATACTACACATAAGGGTGAGAACAGGGGTCGCACCGGTGGTAACCGGGGGCGGGGCAGATATTTTGCCTCGTTTTTAATTTTTTGCCCCATTGCCTCGGTCATATTCCGGGGCAGGGCGAAACCCGAGCGGGTCGCTTCGATTTTAAAAAAATTAATTTTTAATTTTTTTTATTAATTTAAATTAAATTATATTAGATATATGATTATTAAAATTTAAAAATTAAAGTAAAAAGTCTAACTATTTTAAATTTTAGATTTACTTTTTTATTTTATGTTTTTATCATTTATCATTTTATTTTAATTATTTTTATAATTTCAAACGGGTCGCCCAGCATCCGCCCTGTTCCGCGCCCTGGTCACCGGGTCCGGGACAAGTCTCGGGGCAGGGAAGTAGGGTATCTGACCCGCCCCGTTCTCACCCCTAACTATATACTCTTTTTCTTTAGTATAATGTATTTTCTACAAATGGTAAAAAGATCATCTCCAAATATTTATACAATAACTTTTGAGCCTAGAACTTTATTAGGTCTGATGTGCCCTACCCACTGGACTATGCAGATTTATTGGACACAGTAAATCCGATGGTTCCAGTCTGGTCGGGGTATCTCAATATATTTGAAAACAAATGTAGAAAATGTACGGGGTCGCCCCGTATTTTTCTTTTTGATCCTCATTCTCTCAATATAATCGATATATGAACCTACAGCTCTACAAGATCTAGATGTAAATGTAGAAACTCACAATGCCTGTGAGGAAGAGTGAGGAGGAAGACGATGTGGGTGGAAAGGAAGCTCTGTATTACTTGATAGTTTATTACAGTGTCATGGTCCTATATTTATATATATAGGATATTTGCACTTCCTATCTTAGATTATACTGTATTGTATTTTCTATACTTGTATAATCCTATTACTCCCTTTCAATCACTACGATGGAATATCGACGATATTGAGTCGACGCCGGTGCCTACGAAATAGCTCTGTGGACAGTGCTTTGGTGAAGATGTCCGCGGTTTATATTTCTCTAGGGACATATCTCACTAGAAGCGATTTGTTCGCAACGAATTCACGCACGTAGTGGTAATCTATTTCCATATGTCCCGTCCTCGCCTGGACGACTGGGTTGTTAACCATGAACAACGCGGATTTGCTGTTGCTGAGGATAGCCGGCGGCCGAGGAAGAGATACTCCCAATTCCCTCAGTAGTTGGCAAAACCACCGGAGTTCCACAGTTGCATAAGCGATCGCCCTATACTCTGCCTCGACCGATGATCGAGAGACAATGGGCTGCTTGCGTGACATCCAGGTCACTGGATTAGGTCCCAAATAGATGCACAATCCCATCGTCGATCGTCTGGGTCACCCGCCCAATTTGAGTCGACGTAGACCTGTAATTCAATCGAACTGAAGCGGCGAAATTCAAGTCCAGTGTGCATCGTTCCCTTGATGTACCGGTACCGGAGTATTCGTTTCGCGGCCTTCCAGTGTTCTGTCATCGGTGTCTGCATAAATTTAACACTTGGTTGACGGAGTGAGCAATATACGGGCGTGACAGTGTGAGATATTGGAGCTCACCCACAAGGCTTCGGTATCACTGTGGATCATCGAATGTGTCACCAACATTTTTGACCAGGTATTTCCCTGGAGCCTCCGGCGTATTGATGGATTTGCAGTCATTCAGCCTGAAGCGCAACAGTAGGTCGGACAAGTATTTCTTCTGTGAGATATGGAGGCTTCCATCTGTGTACTTCGCTTCTAATCCTAGAAAGTAGGACAGACTTCCGAGGTATCGACACTGGAATTCTCGGCACACTGTTCGAATGAATGACTGGATTTCCACTGGATGGCTTCCTGTGATGACGAAGTCGTCGACGAACACTAGTACGTAAATTTGTTGGAGACCAAATCGTCTCACAAACAATGAGGAGTCAACAAGGCTATTTACGAACCCAATGCTCTCCAGAAATGTACTCAGTCGCCGGTACCATTCCCGAGGAGCTTATTTCAGCCCATACAGGGCTCGTTTCAATCGACAGATATGATCAGGGAACTTTTTGTTCACGAACGCTGGAGGTTGGGCTATGTGTACCACCTCAGTCAGTTTTCCATTGAGGAATACGTTGCAGACGTCTAGATGGTGAAGCGGCCATCCTTGGGCAGTGGAAAGAGCAAGGATCGTCCGAATTGTTTCCACTTTTGCCACTGGACTCTAAGTGAGATCAAAGTCATGGCCTTCACGTTGGTGAAACCCCTTCGCCACGAGTCTGGCCTTCCTCCTTTCCATTGAGCCGTCTGAGTTCTCTTTCAGACGGAACACCCAGCGACATTAAACAACGTTGTGATGTGGTTGACGTTTTACTAGTTCCCATGTATCGTTTCGGGCAAGAGCCCTCATTTCCTCTTCCATAGCCACGACCCATCCCGGATCACTCACTGCGTCCTTGACAGTTCTTGGTTCCCTGACCTCTCTAATATGAATTTGGTTGGTTGTGGTGTTCTGAGTTGTCTTGGAGCTCGCAAGTTTCTGAGAGATGTTTGCTTCCTTGGGGAGTGGTGTCTCTATTACAAAGTCATTGAGATGTGCCGGTCGCCTCGTCGTACGATGGGATCTTCTTGGCGTGCCTGCTGGTAGGTTGTCTTCTACAGTCGGCTCAGGATCGTCGGATGTGGGATAGAGAAAATCAATGAGTCGTGGTGACTGGGATGTACTCTGATTTGCGCATGGGTTAACCTCCGTACTTCCATTCTGCCGATCAGGGGTGCGGGAATCCTGCACATCGTGATTCAGGCTGATGGGTTGTCCCAGCTCATGACCCAGGCTGATGGGTTGTCCCAGCTCATGACCAAGGCTGATGGGTTTTACTTTTGATGACACCATTTGTAAGGATTGGAATTGTCCTTCTGGAGATACAGCCTCTGCTTCTCTATGTTTACTGAACGGTAGTGTATCTTCATCGAATAATACATTCCTGGAGATCACGATCTTCCCGGAGAATAGATCAAGGTACTTACTGTAGCATTTATATTTCCTGACATAGCCGATGAAGCAGGATGGTCGCGATGCCATGTCCAATTTGCTCCTCGTACTTTTGGGAATCAATGGAAAACAAAGGCATCCGTAGGTTGTAGTCTGGAGATCGATTGAATAATTTTTGAAATGGGCTTTCGTGCCCTAAGACCGGAGTGGGTAACCGATTTGCGATGAACACCGCACTGAGGAACGCGTCCGGCCAGTGACTGTGGGGAACACCGGAGTGATTCAGCAGGCATCTTCCTATCTGGGCTATATGTTGATGCTTGCGTTCCACTACTCCATTTTGTTGTGGAGTGTGGGGGCAAGAGATCTGTCTCTGAATTCCTTTGTTTGAAAGGAATGTGGAGAATTCGGAACTTAAATATTCACTTCCGCCGTCGCTCTGTACCCAGGCGATCTTGTGCGAAGTTGATTCTCAATTGTGTGAACGAATTTTGAGAAAATTAAAAAATAATAAGATTTTAAAGTCATAGGTAGCATCCAAGAGAAACGTGAGAAATCATCAACAACACATAAATAAAAACGAAATCCTTCCTTGGACACGACCAGTGCCGGACCCCATGGGTCGAGGTGCAAAATTTCCAGTGACCGAGAGGCAGTGGAGGATCTAGGGGAGAACGGTAGGCGTCTGCCCTTGTTGGAGGCACAGACGTTGCAGAACGCCGGTCGTGGTGAGCCACAGACGGGAACCAGAGAGATAACCTTCTTTAAAATAGAGTTGGATGGGTGGCCGAGACGGTGATATCATCCTGCCACATTAGTGCGTACCCCTGTCAGTGCCGCACCTCGAAAATGTCGGCCGGACAAGTGGTACATCTCATTCTTGTTAAGCCCACGCGCGATCGTCCTCCCGGACGTTTTCTCCTTCACAGTGAAACCGAACTCATCAACGATAATGAACGCATGAAGGTCTGATGCCAGACACTTCATGGACAGTAAATTTCGGCATAGGCTGAGAACATTGAGGGCATTGGTCAGATGGGTATCACCATCTTCCGTCCTCACATTTATTGAGCCCAAGTGGGCGATGGGCAGTGACGACTCATCTCCTATTAGAATTGAATCTGATGAAGCACTGAATCTGCTACCAGGGCTCGCGGTGGTGCGAGGTGATGCCGGAGGCTCTGAAGTCCACGACGCGCGCTCTACGTCAAATACCTGCAGGAGAAACTAGGCGATTCTAGTGAGACTCGCCAAGTTTCTTAGTGGTGCTCTGGTGTGAGAGAGGAATTTGAATCATGCCTTTGAGTGTCCCCTTGGGACCCTTTTTATAGGGTCTCGGAGGGCGCAATCAAAGGCGGACATCGCGCCTATGGTCATATATGGTAACATTTATGACGTTGGCTGGCGACGAGTAACGGTCGTAAGTCGGCGATTCAGGTATGGAAGTCGCCTAGTTAGGGCTAACTCGCCGAGTTTCCAGGGGCAAGATGTGCAGTCTACCATACTGCCGATCTTGGCCTTAACTCGGTGACTTATCCTTTACGTCGGCGACTTGGTAGTCCAATCGGGCAACTTACGGGCTAACTCGGCGATCTGGACGATGAACGTGTTCCGTACCGTGGGAGCTCTCCGGGGGTCCGGCCAAAGCGACGGAACCCCAGTCCTTGTTGAAAGGCGTTGCTGGGAGTAACTGCCGTAATCAGGCATGTCTCACCAGTACTCCCCCCTGAAGAGAGCACAAGAAATATGCGTGTATCGCCAGTACCCCCCCCCAACCAAGGTTCAGTGTGTGTGAACCGCACCAAGGCCGAAGCGACAAGATAAGATCGAATCATTCCGCCCACAGTGACGTATTGATTCCGGATCCATTAAGGCCTAAGCGTCAAGAATGGATCGAGTTCCAGGCCACGGAAACTCTGTTTATAATCCTTCCCTGATCAAGGGCGGCTGCACTGTGTTTATCAAGGCCGAAGCGACAAGATAAATTCCGGCCAAAGCGACGGAATCTGATTCAGGCCGGAGCGACAAAATCGGGTTCTAGCCAGAGCGATAAAACCGAGTTCTAGCCGAAGCGATAGAACTAATGTTTATAGTCCACTCTGATCAAGAGCGACTTAAAGTCCGCAACGACGGCCCCCTTCAAGGCTTAAAGCGACAAGATGGGTTGAGATCGTTAAGGCCAAAGCGAAAAGTCGGGAGAGCTTGTGATACTCCCCCTCAAAGTTTGACGATCTCCAGCCGAAGCGATAGAAATGTCGGGAGAGTTTGTGATACTCCCCCCTGAAGTATGACGATTTCTGGCCGAAGCGACAGAAAAGTCAGGAGAGCTTGTGATACTCCCCCCTGAAGTTTGACGATTTCTGGCCGAAGCGACAGAAAAGTCGGGAGAGCTTGTGATACTCCCCCCTGAAATATGACGATCTCTGGCCGGAGCGACAGAAATGTCGGGAGAGCTTGTGATACTCCCCCTTGAAGTTTGACGATTTCCAGCCGAGGCGATAGAAATGTCGGGAGAGCTTGTGGCACTCTCCTCTGAAGTTTGACGATCTCTGGCCGGAGCGACAGAAATGTCGGGAGAGCTTGTGATACTCTCCTTCCTAAGATACTATATGATATCCTAAGTCGGCGACTTAAAGTGTTAACTCGACGACTTGGCACTGGGGTTGTTCCGTGAGAAACCTGGAGGTTTGCTGACCTAGATCGACGACTTTCTTCTAAACTCGGCGAGTCCTAGTCTGAGCTGGCGGATCCCTTAGAGAATCCTTAGGATCTTGGGAAATATTTGCAAATTTTCCAAATATGAAAATTTCCTCTTCGTATCCCGTGATTTTTGCCCAAACTCGGCGAGTTTGCGAGAAACTCGCCGAGTCTTGTGGATTTGGGAATCAATTAGCGATTTTCCTTCGCGTAATTTTTAGATTTTCCGAGGGGTTTTTGCAATTTGTCCAGGATCTATAAATAGCGAATCGATTATTTTAATCCGCACATCACTTTCCCTAATTTGCTTAAACCCTAATCCCTTGCTAAGTTGTCGAGTCTCTTCCTAACTCGCCGACTCTCATCACAATCGCCAGAACTCATCACTAAGTCGCCGAGTCTACCCTCACATCGCCGACATATGGCAGACCAACTGTCGCTTCCTCAATTAACCATGTCGGAGACCGAGGCTCTGGTCGCCGACATTCTGAACAATGACGCGGATGAGAGCTTAGCGGGGGTGCTCAACACCGTCAAGTCTCCGATCCCCTCGCCTACGCGCGGTGGGTCGGAGATTCCAGCTGTTGATGCGCCGCAAAACGCTAAGTATTTTGCTACTGCCCGCGAGTTGCTCGGGCTAACTCCGGAAAACTCGCCGAGTTCTAACAAGAAGTCGGCAAGTTTGAGGGGTGACTCCTTGGCTCTGGTCGTGGCAGAGCCTTCTACTGAAGCAGACGAGATTCCCCCGAGTCTTGCACCTAAGTCGGCGAGTCCCCTTGGGAAGTCGCCGGCTAAAGGCAAGGGGGGTGTCCCATTTTCAAGAGACCTCGCCGAGTGATTACACTGGGATCGGCGAGTTCAGCACCAATATCGGCGAGTCCGGACCCTAAGTCGCCGATATTGCCCCCCAACTCGGGGGGAGGAATTGAAGAACCTGCACCCATCCAAGTGGTGGAAGCTGAGAGGCCGATAGACGAATCTGAGAGGCCTAAGAAAAGAAAAAGAAAACACCCTAAGCATGCAAAGAACTCATCTTGCGAGGGTAGTGCCCCCATTCGTCCTACTTACGGGATGGGGGTAGAGGCAAGACACATTTCCCCTCTGCGGAGGGTGTACGGGTTTCTGAGCCCTTTGACTACGATCAGGAATTAGAAGTTGACCGCGGCCAGAGCCGACGCCGCACTGATCCTGCTGACGGATCGCAGACTCCTCCTCCTCCCACGGAAGTGGACAAGGATGGAGACCACGTGAACCTCCCATTCTACGAGGGAGTGGAGAACCACACCGGCTACGCACACTGTGAAACCTTGCCGGGTGGTGAGATTAGATTGCTACCCCTCAGTGACACGAACGAGGGGTCCTTTGAAGAGGTTTCTGTTAATGCACCTCTCGTGCCTCAGAACGAGACCGTGCATCCATTTTCCATTACCTCTGCGCTTGAAGCCTGAGAGATTTTGCGCGGGATTCGCATATCTGGGCATTTGCGATTCTGGGGGTCGCGATATCAGCCCGAGAATCTTCCTCCCGCGGGGTTCCAAGCCATACCCCGACTCTACTTCCGGCACTTCTCAATGCTGCCTATTCCTGCACTGATGAGTGAAGTGCTGCTGCAAGGAGGTTTGTCGCTGTCGCAGATGCAGACAGCTTTTTATGTTTATCTGAGAGGGTTCTCCAACATCTGTTGGAGTTTGAACATCACTGCAACCGCCGCCTTGTTCTTCTGGTTCTTCAAATTTGTCAAGGCACCCGCTTCCGAATCTGGTCGGTTGGGGTTAGCGAACCAGTTCAGCGGACGTGAGCTGATTGTAGAACTCCCCACTAACTATGGGCCACAGTGGAAGAGCGAGTTCTTTTTCATTGACTCGATGTTTGTACGCGGGAGTCGTGAGAGGTGGGCCAACGCTCGCCGCGTACATCTGGATGTTCCTTGCGCTCTGAGCAAGGCTGAATTGAAGCACGTGAAGAAGATCTCTTCTGCTCTTGCTTCTTTTGATTGCGGGCAAGGAGTTCCTTTCGCTTTGTGTCAGTGGGAGGACTTTACTTTTTCTGACGTGACACATTACATGCGGTCGGAGGATCCTTCTGGAAATCCTATTAAGAAGAAGAAGGGAACACATCTCTACCGCGAGGCGGTCCTTCCTCATTTGGCCGTGAGACTGCGCGGCGCTAAGCTGATTCGAGAGAGGAAGGCCCAAGGATCTGGTCCTCGCAGCACCTTCGAGACTGGGTCGAGCTCGAGGTCTGTTCCGTAATTTGCCCCCTTCTGGACTTCTTTTGATTATCCGGGCTTGTTTGCCGATGAAGGGGTGCAAGCGAGGGCTGCCCAGCTGCTTCTGACAAAGCCTGGGGATTGGATATGCGAGGAGATCACTAAAGCTCTATCTGCTGTAAGTGACCTGAAATTGCTTTTTACTTATGCATATATTTTTTCTAATTGTTTGTTTTATTTTATTGTAGGCCGCGTATCTATCGAATGCTTCGATTGGGATGCAATCCTGTAACAACACACTCCGATCTCAACAAGAATACGACAAGCTTGATGACAAGTATCAAGCTGTCTGCAAAGAAGTGTGGTCGATGAGGAAGACCCTCCAAAGGAACAAGAAGTTGGAGGAGAAAGCTGTTGAGCATGAGAAAGCGATGGCGGCGAAGAACAAAGAGTGTGCTGCGCACCGGCTCGAAATTTCCAATCTTCGCCAAGAATGTGACACTTTGAGAGAATCTGAGTCGCGTCTCACTGCTGCCTTAAAAGAGATTGACGGCCTAAAGACGCAGCTGAGTGCGGAGGTTGGCAACGCGATGGTTTCTGAATCACAAATTCAGAAACTTCAAGTAGAACTTTCTGAGTCCACCTCCGCTTTGAAAGATCTGAAAGACCGCTTCTCTCAATCCACGGAGAAGTCGAAGAAGATGAAGGAAGCTTTGGACGCTTCTTCTAAAAAAGTCAAGGACTTGGAGTTTGAAGTTGATGGTCAGTCCGACCAACTCCCAGGACTTGAACTTTTTTGGTCCTCACTTGTTTTCAAGTTTGCCCGCCAACTTTATTTCTGACATAATGGCGTGGCTAGAAGAACATCCCGAAGTGCAGCTGGAGCACAAGGAAGCTCTCGACAAGATAAAGAGCGATGTTCGAGATGCGAGGAAAGAAGAAGACTAAACTATTGTAATAGATGTCCTTAGCTCTTGTAATAGATTTTGTAGTGGATTTTTGTAATTGATTTTTTGTTTAATGAAACTATTTTCTTTGCTAATGTGTTGTAACTTAGACTTAAACTAGATTCACAAATCGTAACTTAGTCGCTCTGGACGTAAGTTAGATTCTACTTAGCCACTTAGGACGTAAGTTTGGTCGTACGAATCGTAGTTAAACTCGAGAATGAAAATAGTTCGATATCCACTAGTTCCTGATTCGCTCGTGTGAATAAGGGTCGTGGTCGCAATTCTAGGCTTGCGTATCTGAATTGGACTTATTCGTTCTAACCCTTGATTTGAACCCTGATGATGTAGTCTGACTCCTTTCCTAATGACGGAGTGACTTATTGATCTATATCAAGGCCGAAGCGACAAGATTGGAAAGGACCATTGGGGCCGTAGCGACGGAATGATCTTTGTTCTACTGAGGCCGAAGCGACACAATAGATTTTTTAGGGTATCCATACGGGTTAGAATGTGGAAATAGATTTCTATGATTAACTAACATACATACTAGAAAAATTAAAGAAAATAAACGTGATGCTATGAGTACTATGCGTAATACTGCTGCATGTTGTCCGCATGCCAGGTGTTAGGGATCATAGTTCCATCCTGTCGTCGTAGGCGATAAGTTCCTGACCTTATCTCATCCTCAACGATGTAGGGACCTTCGAAGTTGGATGATAGTTTATTTCTTGGCCTATTCCTTTCTGTTATGCTAGCTTTCCGCGTGACGAGAGTTCCTGACAAGAAAACTTTTTTGCGTACTTGGCGATTGTGGTACCTTGATACGCTTGCCTTGTACGATTCGTTTCGCAGGTCCGCCTCGTCACAGGTTTCATCCCTTAATTCTAGCTCTGTGGCAAGGTTTTGGCCATTTGTTTGTTCGTCGTACTTCGAGATTCGATACGTTGGTATACTCATCTCGATTGGTACGACCGCTTCCACTCCATAGGTCATGGCAAAAGGGGTGTTTCCCGTGGGGTTCTTACTCGTTGTGCGATATGCCCATAGGATTTCGCACAACTTGTCTGTCCAGGTCCCTTTGGCTGATTCGATTTTCTTTTTCAATCCCTGTACGATGGCCTTGTTGGTAACCTCCACTTGCCCGTTTGCCTGAGGTCGGTAAACGGAGGCGAAGTGGAGTTTTATGTTTAGGTCCTCGCACATCCTTGAAAACTTTCCCCCTGTGAATTGTGTGCCATTGTCCGTGACAATATCTTGGGGAATACCGAATCGACAGACTATGGAGCGGTAGATGAACTTGACTGCCGCATCCTGAGTGATTTTTGCCACAGCCTGAGCCTCGACCCATTTTGTAAAGTAATCTACTGTTACAAAGATGAAACGAGCCTGGGATGTTGAGGGGGAGAATGGACCTACGATATCCAATCCCCACCTTGCGAACGGGATTGAACTCAGAATCGGAGTCATATCCGCGGATGGTTTCTGCTGCATGGGGCTGTGCAGCTGACATACTCGGCACTTGCGGACGTAAGTGCAAGCTTCCAACCTTAGAGTGGGCCAGTAGTAACCTAGCCTTATGATTTTGAAGGCCAGCGCTCTTCCTCTTTCATGGAGTCCGCACAAGCCTTCGTGTACTTCCTGAAGAACCCTATCTGTATCGGGTTGGGCCAAACAGCGTAGCAGCGGACTATCGAAGGACTTTTTGTAAAGCACCCCTCCGATATCACAGTATTTTGCTGCTTTATGTTTCAACTTTTTAGCCTCCCCTTTATTGCTAGGAAGTGCTCCATTCTGAATGAATGCTAGTATTGGTTGCCTCCAGTCCTCTTGAGGGTTGGAGGTGACAGCCAATACTTGGCATGTGGGCTGGAGTATAGAGTCCACTAGGATCTCGCGCTGCCCTCCCTCCCTAGCTGACGCTAAACGTGCCAAAGCGTCGGCGGGTGAATTTTGGATTCGAGGGATCTGCTCGATCTTGAACTCGACGAATTGTTTGGTGAGAGCTACCATCGCCTCCACATACTTGGTTATTTGTGGTTCCTTACAAGCGAATTCACCAGTGGTTTGCCGAGCCACGAGCTGGGAGTCAGTGCGGAGCGTGACATTCTCAGCGCCGAGAGTTCTTAACAGCTTCAGGTCGTGTATGGCCGCTTCATATTCCGCGACGTTGTTAGAAGCTGGGAAATGAAGTCGTACCAAGTGTTCGTAGTTTTTTTTCTATCCGGGCTATGGATTTTCACTCCGATACCTGAGCCTGTGCTGCAACTCGAGCCGTCCACTTCTACAACCCAAGGTTGGGCCAAACTGGGCTGTGTGAGTTCGACGATGAAGTCCGCCACAGCTTGCCCCTTGATGGCAGTGGCTGGTCGGAAGTCTAAGTCGAATTCATTGAGTTCGATTGTCCATTTGGTTAACCTCCCAGAGATGTCGGGTTTGTGAAGTAGACGGCGCAAAGGACACGATGTTAGCACTACAATCGTGTGCGCTAAGAAGTAAGCTCGAAAGCGACGACAAGCATGGATTACTGCAAATACGATCTTCTCGATGGGAGAATATCGTAGTTCAGCACCTTGTAGTCGCCTCGAGTGTTAGTATACGGGGACCTGGTCCTTGTCTCTCTGCGCAATGAGGACCGCACTCACGGCTTCTTCTGAGGCCGCTATGTATAAGTACAGGTCCTCTCCCTCTTTGAGTGATGTCAGCATGGGGAGTGAGGACATGTGCGCTTTTAACTTCGCAAATGCCTCCTCGCACTCTGGGGTCGAAGTGATACTACCCTTAGCCGCAGTTTTCAGTAATTGAAAGAACGGTTTACACTTGTCAGCCGTTTGTGATATAAAACGACTGAGTGCATTAAATCGACCGTTCAGCCTTTGTACTTCTCTGATTGTGCGGGGGGCTTCCATATCGAGGATAGCTTGAATTTTGTCGGGATTAGGTTTGATCCCGTGCTGACCTACATAGAAACCAAGGAACTTGCCTTCCTTGATTCCGAATGCGCATTTGGCTGGGTTGAGCTTCATTCCGTACTGCTTTAATGTATCAAGGGTTTCTCTCAGATCGTCAGGGTGCTTTTCCATGCTTTGCGACTTGACTAGGATGTCATCGACGTAAGCGGAAACGTTACACCCAATCTGATTTGTGAAAACCTTGTCCATCAATCGTTGGAATATAGCCCCAGAATTCCTTAAGCCGAATGGCATTACTCTGTAACAGAATATCCCTGAGTCCGTGATGAAGGATGTTTTTTCCTAATCAGGCTCATGCATCAGGATTTGGTTGTATCCTGAGTGGGCATCCATCATAGAAAGGAGCTCGTTACTGGATGCTCCATCGACTAATTCGTCGATAGATGGCAACGGGTAACTGTCCTTGGGGCATGCTTTATTGATATCAGTGAAATCAATACACATGCGCCATTTGCCATTGGGCTTCTTGACCAGGACGGGGTTGGCCAACCAAGTCGGGTATCGAACCTCCCGAATGTGCCCTGCATTCAGGAGTTTCGATATTTCCTCATTGGCTGCCTCCCGCCTGTCAGATGTGAGTACTCGACGCTTCTGGCGTCGAGTTGGAATGGATGAGTCGACGTTCAGTTTGTGCGTCACGATCTGAAGCGCAATCTGTGTCGGTGCCTCACCCTCCCAAACGAACCTGTCCTGGTGCTCCTCCAGGACAGTCACAAGCTTGGCTCTTAAAGCAGGGGGTAACCCCTTCCTTAATGCCACATGTCCCCCTTCCAGCTGATATACCTCAGTCTCGTCCACAGGTTGTAATTTTTCCCCCTCCTCAATGTCAGGCGGGGCGTGGACGAGCATGTTGTTAAGTTTTGTCAGCTGGGTTGCCTTCTTATACCCTTGTCTAGAATCTTTTTGTGATCCTTTGACAGTTGCAACGAACCCGTTTACTGGGTATCGAATGCATTGGTAATAAGAAGACGGGACCGCTTGGATTCCGTGGATGAAGGGGTGTCCGAAAATGCCATGAAAAGTGGATTCTACTTCCACTACTATGAAATGACATGTTCGGCTAACCCTCCCTCGCTTGAAACCGATGGACACTTTTAGATCAATAACACCGGCCACTGGGGCGGCGATGTTAGTGAAACCGTAGATGGCTTCCTTACAGGGAGATAGTTCCTCCCTTTTAAGGCCCATCTTGGTAAAGGTATCCATATAGAGGATATCCGCAGAGCTGCCGCTGTCGACAATCATCCTCTCGACTCGGGAATCAGGACCGATGTCTGCTTGGATCACGAGTGGGTCCTCGTGAGGTTGCAGGACATCGTCCAGGTCCTTTTCGAAGAAGTATATTGACTTCTCCTCGCGGACCCATTTTCCGTTGTCTCGAGGTGTTGATTGTGACATCAGCACCTTTCGGGCATATCCTCTATTCTGACCAACGGATCCACCACCAAATATCATATTGATGGTCTTCCGCTGGCGGTTCTCGCTGTTGTCGCTATCTGGTGAAGGAGAGCGTGGACGCTTCCCCTTTGGGTCAGATTTGCAGTTGTCCTGTCCTCGGGATTTCTTGACGAAGTTGCCAAGTTCTCCCTTTGAGATCAACTGCTCGACAAAAGACGAGAATTCCCTGCAGTGGTCTGTTAGGTGACCGCAGTCTTTGTGAAATTTGCAGTATTTCCCAGATTGCGTGCGGCCCTCTTTGCCTGCAGAGTCTAAAGAACGAGGGGCAGGTAGGTCCGCTCGATTCTTTAGCTTCTCAAACAGCTCGCCTTTGCTGATTGTAAGCGGGGTGTTCCTTTTCCATAGTGGAGCTGCATCCTTTGGCGGTTGGCTGGTTGAGGTTTGGTATACCTTGTTATCGTGCCTAGGCTTCCATTCTTTTTTGGAAGTTTCAGCCCTGTTGTTGGTATACCTGTTAGAGGTGTCGTGGAAATTGTTATTTCCACTGTACCCCTTCCTCTCAAACTTAGGCTTCTTGAAGCTAGGAGTCTCAAGTTCAGCTAGCTTGTTCTCATCCTCCTCTTCCACCTCAATGTATGATTGAGCGCGTTGGAAGAGGTCGGGTAGAGAGTTCACCTTGTAGAGAGTCAGATTTTGGGCCAGAGGAGAGTAGGGGACCAATCCTCTGATGTATCCCGCTATGGCCACACTTGGGATCAAATCGTTCACTTCTGTCATCATTGTTGTGAACTTGACCGTATAATCCCGCAGAGACAGCTTATCCTGTCGAAGTGCCAGAAGTGCATTGGCACTGTGTTTGATCCTTATCATCCCCACATGCTGGGCGATGAATTTGGACGACAGGTCTGCGAAACTGGTGACTGAGCCAGCTGGCAGACCGGAGAACCATCGATAAGCACTGCCCTTGAGAGTGTCGGGGAATGCCGGACACAGCAGCCCATCATCGATGGTTTGCGGTTCCAGGACGTTGAGGTAGAGATTCACGTGATCTTGTGGATCACTTGAACCGTCATATGCCACAATCCTGGGTACCCGCCAGGTAGGTGGGAAAGATCCCTTTAAAAGGTCCTCGCGAAGAGGAACACTTTTAATCCTCAGGATCTCGTGCGGATTGCCGACAGCTGGATCGGTGGCCAACTGCCGCCGAAGATCCTCTACAAACCGAATGGTAAGAGTCCTTTCGGAGCGACTCTTACTGGGTCCCGTTTTGAGACGGGAACTCTGTTTGGTTTTCTCCGCAGATGGAGAGTAGATGGACCCAGATTCATCCGCTTTTTCACGGATGGTGGTGGTCCTTTGACTCCTCGCTTGCTCGAGGTTAGTCATCCTTCTTTCTATGTTGTCCATGAAGCTGAATAACCATTCCTCCAAGGTGAGTGGAGCCTTGGGCACTATGTGTTCCTCGATGTGTGGAGGAACCGAGTTTGTTTCATCAGGTTGAGCATTGCTGGGTCCCTTTGGTCGGGATTGCTCGCCCTGTTCCAGCTCAGTTGCTGGCATTTTTCCCTTATTTCTTGTGGCGTAAGGGTGTTTTTGTTTTTCGATGATTGCCATGAAAACAAAAGCGGAAAAGTACCAAAGCGGAGAGATATCTGACTGAGCCTGTCGGAAAAACAAAAAATAAGTCGGCGAGTTAGGGGAATTAACTCGGCGACTTTTAGATTTCGTGGTGTTTTCCGAACAAGGTCGTGGACAGCACTTTTAGTTAGCAGACGATATTCCGGATCGGGCGATTCTCAAGGATAAGTCGGCGATTTAAGGCTAAATCGGACCTGAACCGAGAATCGGACGATCTAACTCGGCGACTTTTTAACAAACTCGGCGAACCCTCTAGGAGAGCTCGAGCCGGATTTTTAAAAAATCGCGATTACGACGGGATACCGGTGGTTCGGTAGTCCCACAAACGGCGCCAGCTGATGAAGCACTGAATCTGCTACCAGAGCTCGCGGTGGTGCGAGGTGATGCCGGAGGCTCTTGAGTCCACGACGCGCGCTCTACGTCAAATACCTGCAAGGAGAAAATAGGCGATTCTAGTGAGACTCGCCGAGTTTCTTAGTGGTGCTCTGGTGTGAGAGAGGAACTTGAATCGTGCCTTTGAGTGTCCCTTTGGGACCCTTTTTATAGGGTCTCGGAGGGCGCAATTAAAGGCGGACATCGCGCCTATGGTCATATATGGTAACATTTATGACGTTAGCTGGCGGCGAGTAACGGTCGTAAGTCGGCGATTCAGGTATGGAAGTCGCCTAGTTAGGGCTAACTCGCCGAGTTTCCAGGGACAAGATGTGCAGTCTACCATACTGCCGATCTTGGCCTTAACTCGGCGACTTATCCTTTATGTCGGCGATTTGGTAGTCCAATCGGGCGACTTACGGGCTAACTCGGCGATCTGGACGATGAACGTGTTCCGCACCGTGGGAGCTCTCCGGGGGTCCGGCCAAAGCGACGGAACCCTAGTCCTTGTTGAAAGGCGTTGCTGGGAGTGACTGCCGTAATCAGGCATGTCTCACCAAAATCCATACCAGGGTAGCGTTGCGGCTGCGACAGAGTTGACGATGATGGGGTTATGTGGTGGGTGGCTTCTGAGTCAAGGCACCATTCGCCAGCGAAGGAGCCAGACGATGATCCTTCACCTGAAGTTGGACTGGATAGAGACAGGGATGACATTCCAGAGGCGACCGAATCAGCCACGAAGGCATGATTATTCCTGTCCGGGCACGCCCTTGCGTGATGTCCGAATCGAGCATATATTTGACAGGGATCAGTAAATTACATCGTCACCGGAGTTTGAAGAAGAGACGGAGTCGTTCCTCTGGAGTTTGATTTTTCCTCTGTGCGTTCTCCAGTGGGTTGAGATTTATCCTCAGCTCGGCCTCCTTTGTTGCGGAATCCTTTGCCTTTCCTGTCGCGCCCCTTTCCACGCCCTTTGTCCTGGTCAGATGATTCTCCAAAGCGTGGGGCGTCGCTTTTTGCATACAGGGCAGCTGGTATCTACGGTGGTTGGTTTCTCTTGATGAGGTCCTCCTCGCGGATGAGAAGGGAAAGCAGTTCATCGAAGGTCAAGCAGACTGGAGTTGCAGAGTAGATTGAATTCGAATGTAGTTGTAATCCAGCCCATCCAATGTATATCCAACAATGTCGTCGTCGGGCACAGGGGCTCCGGCAGTGGCCAGGGCATCGGAGGTGGTTCAAATCATGACAAGGTAATCAGTCATCAAGACCTCTGGAGATTTCTTCGCTGTGCGCAGCTTATTGCGCAGAGTTTTGACGTAAATAACGCAGAGCGGGGAGAGGAACTTCTCAAGCCTGTCCCATGCTTCTTTGGCCGTCTTGCAGGAGACGATCATCTGCTGGACGGAAGTGGCGACCGTGAACTTGATCCACGTCATGACCAGTCGATCGGCGGGACGCCACTCCTCGTAGTTGAGGTTGTCCTCCGTCGTGGGTAGCGGAGCATCCTCCTTTACGACCTGTGTGAGTTCATGGAGTTCCAGTACAGTCTCAAATTGAGACCGCCATCAGGTATAATCAAGTTTATCCATTGCTATCTTTCAGACAGCATTGATATTATACTTCAGTGGGAGCTTTGCTCGACCACGAGAAGATTCAGAGTCAGATGACATCGTCGTTGTGGGTGGAGTGGTAGCGGAAGCTTTTCGTGGTTTTAGAACCTCGGGAGGCTCTGATACCATGTAGAAACTCACAATGCCTGTGAGGGAGAGTAAGGAGGAAGACAATGTGGGTGGATAGGAAGCTCTGTATTACTTGATAGTTTATTACTTATGGGTGCCTATATTTATACTGTATTGTATTTTCTATACTTGTATAATCCTATTAGTAAAAAACTAAACATGCACAAAGAAATGACACAATATTTAGAGTTATATTTTTTACCTTATGGTTGTTGATATACCAATCACTGATGAGAATAGTAATATCTCCACCTGGTGTAGAAAATGGTATCGGGATGACATCTCTATTGTTTATAACGATACCACCATAACCTCCAGCAGCTTTCTGAAAGTTAATTGAAGGAAAATAAGCAAAACTTCCTATCTGATCTTTCACTTGAAATTCATAAGTCCAATTCCATCCAGAAGGAATAGGGCAATTAGTCCCCAAAACTCCATCCTGCCAAGAGTTCCTTCGATGCTGTAACCCATCCCTGTTAAATTGATATAGCAGTTAGTTCATTATCATTAACAATTAATTACCTATCTGTAAAAAATGGAGACTGTTCCTGGTAACCAAGAAGAACGCACCAGAGTACTGTTCATACCAGGTAACGAGAAAAGGCTCATCTAGATTGTTCTCCACATTTACCACAATGTTCCAGTTCGTTTTTGCCTCAACTATTGGTCCTGGAAAATGTCCATTAATTCCAATCACCTGCATTCGCAATTTTCTCTGCGTGAGAAATTCAGATCTACAACTACAACAGAAAGAAGGAAAAACAGAGCGAGAATCTAATTTCAATTTTCAACACTCCAAAAAAAATCGACCAAATCAAAATCACCTGTTGTTTAACACCAAGCGGAGAAGCAGACAGGTAGGAAACCTTCCAATCTATGTAAACATACGGATCGCCTCCCTCCACCACCAACACTGCCATCTCACTGACGATCGATGTCAATATCACCATCCTTGCAACATCACACCAGTTCGCCGATCTCCTCTGCCGAAGAAGCATCGGTTTCCGATCCGCAGATCTCCTCTGCCGAAGAAGCATCGGTTTCCGATCCGCAGATCTCCTCTGACGGTATTCCGTTATCTGTCTTTTTTTTACTGAAGTGGAATGTGTAGTGTAGTGTAATACACTCTGATCTGCGCACAAAAAAGATACAATTGAGGATGACACGTGGCGAGATGGCATTGGTTTCTTTGAGTGGATTGCTGTCAATATGAGAACGTGGTTATTAAGTGGATAGCTGTCGGTCAATAACTAACTGTTAAATTTTGGAAGAAGAAGTTAAACTAACATGGGGACCATTTTGAAAAAAAGGTTGTTTTGTAATTAGCATATATCCAAGGGTAAAAATGATAAAATTTGCTAGATGACAAAATAAGTTGACACAGCAGTGACTGGGACAGAAAATAGAGGAGGTTTCCAAAAAAATCTATCCCATAGCCTTTGTCGAAGTTCTATTATAATCGTGTCATGTTATCGTGTCATGTTATCGTGTCAAGTCGCGTCAATTTACGTTTCGTGTAATCGTTCGTGTCTTATTTTTAGAAACAAACACTAAACCAACACTATTATTAATCGTGTCAAAACTTTCGACACTAAACCGCATCATTGTCCCCACCGTCCGATCGTCTCGTCCGTTTTTGATAAATTGCAAAGATGAGGGTCCGACGAGTCGTCGAGTCCGGCAGTCCTCTATGCGAAAATTGCAGATGAATCAATGTGTCACCTGTTGTGGATGAATGTGTTCCTAATGTGCGGCTACAACAGTTAGTTTGGAACTAAACAAGTTAGTTAAGACGTAGGGGTGGTAACAGACACGATTAATAAAAAAAACACGACACGATTTTAACACGACACGTTTATAATAATGTCAATTTAGTGTTGAAAGTTTTGACGCAATTAATAATACTGTCGGTTTAATGTTCGTCTCTAAAAACACGACACGGTTACACGAAACGTAAGTTGACAAAACACGATTATATGACACGATAACACGACATGATTGTACGTAAGTTCACACGACACGACTATATGACATAACACTTATTAATTAAATATTATAAGTGATGAGTATCTCACATCACATTGTAACTAATAGTTAGTTAGCTTAACAAACTATAATAGCTAAATAATAATATTATAAATATAGTACATGTAATTCAATACTACTCATTCAGTTTTCAATCTAAGATTAACCACGTTAATCTCATATGGTATCATTTGCTAGATAGTCGGAAAAAGAAACAGATTTTTCTTCTCGTTTCTACAGCTCCGATGACGAATCCAACGCCAAGTTCTTCCGTTGCTACTGGTCCGGCAAGGCCAATCAAGGTGGTCACCAAGCCGATCAGATGTGCTCTCCTAGACAAGACTAATTACTACTCGTGGGAGGCACAGTTTTCCGCAATGTTGCGGGGTTTCGATTTAATGGGATATGTTCGTGGAGAGATCGAGTTAACCTCACCGGAAGCAATCCAGCAAGATCAGTTGATCTTGAGCTGGATTCTCACAGGCGTTTCAATCACCATTGTACCTCAGATCGCCTCTTATAAAACGTCGGCCGGCGTTTGGCTCTGTCTGCAACGTTTGTACGCCTCAGGAATGCAAACGCGTCAACTGCATATTCGCCTTCAATTGCAATCTGTCCGGAAGTGAGAGACACCGATGGAGGAGTACATTACTAAAATCGCAATGTTGAGGGACACGTTGGCTGCAACAGGAGAAAAATTAAAGGAATCGGAAATCATTTTGAGTACTTTGCAAGGGCTTAATGAGGAGTATGAGGCGTTTGTAACGTCGCTTACAACAATATGGGATCCAGAGCTTACCTTTTCACATCTTGGGGAGCTGCTAATGGATCAAGAATTGAGATTATCGGCAAGTCATTCGACGCTCAGAGCAAATTCCGCGTCAGGGACAGATTCCGGCACCGGCGAACTAAACGTTGCTGCTGATCGCGAGAAGGCACATCCGCATGCCAAGAACTTCAGCTCGCGGTCGGATTTGCGATGCCAGATTTGCACACGGAGAGGCCATAGCGCAATTGACTGCTACAATAGAATCAATCTTACACGATTTCCCCCAAATCATTCAAGGGTCCTTTCTTCAAACGGGCCAGAGGGTAAAAGGGGGTCGGTTAATGCTATCGGGTATGGGTATGGGTCAGATGCAATGACAATGTGGTACCCGGATTCGGGTGCCACATCCCACATTACAAATTCGGGTAATAATATTCAACAAACTCATCCCTACACAAGTAAAGATAAATTGTTTACGGCCGATGGAACGCCTCTGTCGATTACAAAATCTGGAAAGACTATTGCTGAGTTTAACGGATCGTCTTGTGTTCTTAAAGACTTGCTACTCGTTCCCACTGCCGCTAGAAATTTATTATCAGTTAATCGCTTATGTTGTGATAACAATGTTTCTGTTTCATTTGATTCACAGAAAGTCCGAATTCTGGATTTGGCTACTAAAAGAGTAATACTGGAAGGAGGAGTCCGTGGAGGATTATATGAGTTGCCAATGCTAACTAATAAAAGCAAAGGAGCGATAAATCTGTGCGAAAATATGGAGCATTTTCGGTGGCATTGTCGCCTTGGACATATAAATTCAAAATATATGTCAATTCTTGAAAAAAATGGAATAATAAATTCGAATTCGAATCCTAAGTGTATGATTGATTGCGTATCTTGTAAACTCGGAAAATCACACGCACATCCTCATCCTTCCAGAAAAACAGTATATCAACCAATGGAACTTATCTTCTCAGATATATGGGGACCAGCCCCAGTAACGTCAATCGAAGGCTACAACTATTATATAAATTTCGTAGATGCTAGCAGCGGTTACAACTGGGTATTTCCGATGAGAAGAAAGTATGAAATTTATTCAATATTTGAAAAATTCAAAGGTTGGGCTGAACGACAAACCGGAAAAAGAATCCTTGCTCTTCAAACTGATAACGCAAAAGAATATATAAAACTCGGAGAACGTTTGGCAGATTTGGGAATTTCTCATAGACTATCAGCACCGTACTCCCACCAACAGATGGGCACGGTAGAACGTCGACATCGCCATATAATCGATACTACGGTTACTATGTTACGACATTCAAAATTGCCTAATGAATTTTGGGACTTCGGGGTTCTCACGGCAAGTTACCTGTATAACCGAAATCCCTCACCACTCCTAAACGGAAAGTCACCGATGGAAACTTTGTTAAAAAAGATACCAGAGTACAAACAGTTTAAAGTGTTTGGGTGTGCCTGCTACCCATGCCTTCGACCATATCGCAAAAATAAATTAGATGCGAAATCTGCGGCATGTATTTTCGTGGGATACTCGATGTCTCAAAACTGTTACCTGTGCTTTGAACCGATGAGCCGACGAGTGTATTCATCAAGGGATGTCGATTTCAATGAGGAAGACTTCTCAGCCAATATTAAATACTTTGGGGAAAGAAGGGAAAAGTCTGAAATTGCTAATAGTCATCAAGAAAAGTCAATTACAACAAGTGATTTAGGGATAATTCTACACAATCCATCAACCCAAGAAAAAGAATCCGAAGGCACAATTAACAGACTAAAAGACCCAGAGGGTATATCAACATCAACCAGACCCGGAAGTCCTAATAACGCATTAACAAACCAGGACAATTCTGGAAATCAAGTTATCATTCCATCAGAACAACAAATACCGGAGACGTCTGAACCAGCAATCATTCGAACGATTGCGGACCATTTCAACGACGAATCTGAGGAAGTAACATATACACAGTCCGACTCTGATGAAGACTCGGAAAAAATACCGCAAAGACGAACTTCTACTATGGTAACAAGGGCCGCGGTGGGCACTCACAAGCCCAATCCGAGGTATGCACTTGCCATAATTCCAACAGAAGTAGCTACACCAAAATCTGCGAAATATGCTCTTACAATCCCGGAATGGAAAGAAGCTATGACAGCCGAATTTCACGCACTCGAACGAAATAAAACCTGGACATTAGTTCCGAGAGAAGTCGACGACAACGTTATAAATACAAAATGGGTTTATAAAGTCAAAGTTGACGAAAATGGATCGGTTGAACGGCTAAAAGCAAGATTAGTTGCAAACGGGATGAGACAGATTCAAGGTACCGACTATGTAGACACCTTCAGTCCAGTCATCCGGCCACTATCCATCCGACTAGTCCTTCTCATTGCAGTATCAAGAGGATGGACGATGCATCAACTAGACATATCAAACGCCTTTCTCCATGGAGAATTGAAGGAAAGGATCGTTGTATCACAGTCGTTCGGGTTCGTAGACACCAAATATCCAGATCACGTATGCCGTCTTCATCGTTCGTTATATGGGTTAAAACAATCACCCAGATGTTGGTTCCAGAGGCTTAAGGAATTTCTCACATCGATAAAATTCAGGGAATCACCAATCAATCCCTCTTTATTCATCCTAATTCAAGAAAACTTCATAGCCTACCTGTTCGTATACGTTGACGATATTGTTGTTGTTGGGTCGATAGAAACGGAGGTAAAGAAAATAATATCAAAATTGAACACCGAATTTCCACTAAGGGAGTTGGGTAAATTGAAGTTTTTCTTAGGGATACAAGTTTCGTATGGTGAAAACGGGATTCATCTGGCACAATCCCAATATCTGGCTAATCTATTAAGGAGTTGTGGAATGGAAAATACAAAACCGACCACGACCCCAATGATAGCAAATTTCGACATCGCCTCAGACGAAGAGCCAATACAGAATGCAAAGGAATATCAACGAATTATAGGGTCACTCCAATACATCACGATGACCAGACCGGACGTCCAAGTTTCCGTAAACATCTTATCTCAAGCCATGGCATTCCCAAAACCTAAACACTGGGCAGCCGTAAAGAGGGTACTACGATACTTAGCAGGTACCCAAAAATACGGCATTTCAATCCGGAGAACAGATACGTTTAACATCAAAGCATACTGTGACTCAGATTGGGGTGGTGACTCAATTGATAGAAAGAGTCGAACAGGGTTCCTTGTGTTCATAGGGGACACACTCGTATCATGGATCTCACGAAATGGCAAGGTCAAGTACCGAAGCGGAATACCGGGCGATAGCAACCACAACCCAAGAAGTTGAAGTTGTGCGATCAACATTGGCCGAACTAGGCCTAATAGTCCCAAAGCCAATGGAAATTTTCTCTGACAATATGGGAGCTACATTTATCACCAAGAATCCAATTGGCCATTCCAAGCTGAAGCATGTTGTAATAGACTTACATTTTGTAAGGGAAAAAACGGAAAAAGGTGAGATTATGGTCCAACACATATCAGGAAAAGAATAATGGGCAGATGGTCTAACCAAACCACTTCCAAATCAACAATTCGAAAAATTTCAGAAAGAGCTGGTCAAAGAAGGCCCATAATTTTGAGGGAGGGGGTGTATAAGTGATGAGTATCTCACATCACATTGTAACTAATAGTTAGTTAGCTTAACAAACTATAATAGCTAAATAAGAATACTATAAATATAGTACATGTAATTCAATACTACTCATTCAGTTTTCAATCTAAGATTAACCACGTTAATCTCATAAATATTATATTATATTTTTTAATTATAAAAATATCAAATATCGTCAATGGACTGCTGTCATGGCTTGCAAAATCATCATCACTGGAAGAGCTTTGTCCGATCTTTTCCACAAGGTGGATTAATTTGCAAAGTGCCTCTTCTAGCTTTCGTTTAGAGTGATTATCACAAATGAAAGAAGAAGGGGAAGAATGGCCCAAAGTGACATTGTAGCACTATAGATGGGGGAAACTCCCTGCATTGCTGAGCAAAGAAGGGCTGGAATTGTTCTCTGGAGGGAGGGCGGGGGCTAGGGATTTTCTTAAAAAACGTTTGAAGGGTTTCAACGAGAAGTTGGAGGAGATGTAGAGGAAGCAGTCACATTGGGTTATATTGGATAAGGAATTGAGGACAAAATGTATATTTCTTCAATGCAGCAGCAGCTACTCGCCGATTGACGACGTTGTCATCTACTACAAGTATCTCTTTCTCCTTCAGTAGATTTCGTAGCACGACTGATTGTTGTCGCCGCCGCCTCTTGTGGCTGCTTCCAATGATGCCAAATGATTTCCGGAGACAGGAACGATCTTGCTTAGTCGAATCGGCTTCATTATCACGTTGTCGATTTTCCCTGGAGAGATCGAGATCCTGGCATAGGATGTTGGGTATGATGTTACAGGACACCGACGGGTTATCAGGTATTCTAAGACGGGTATATAGTGCAGGTTGATCTGCTAATTAATTTAATGAAGGCCAAATCAGGAAAAAAAATTAATTAACACACCCTAACCATAACCTAAGATGACTTGGTGGGTAGATTTGATCACCAAACCATCTTAGGTGGTTAGAAATGAAAGCTACCCTTGAATGAATGGTTGTGTAGAGTATTAGCTAGCTAGGTGTTGATGTAAGTTGTAAATTTAAGATTTAGAGGTTTATAGCAAGACTATAGAAAGTGAGACATGAAAAGGGCATAAGCTTCTGACAATTTGGCAAAGAAAAAACTACTCAAAATAGAGGCAGAATTAAGACAGATACAAATTAAACATAATATATAGTTTTTGCAGATAAATTTTTTTATTAAGTTATATTTGATATAAGGATAAAATGAAGAAAGAAGTAAAAGAATAATTATCAAACAATCAACTAATTAATCAAGCCATTAAAACAGGGTTTAATAATTCAAACAGAGAAATATAAATCAAACTGAATAGAGGACTTAGTTGAAATAAATATATCTAATATTCTATTATACCAATTTCTTATTAAGTTTTCATGTGCAAGTAATTTCACCATGACTGATAAAACATTATAACAAAGATGGAGGTGAAAGCTGCAAAAGTTTCAATAAATGGAAATGGGCCAATTCGACTGGGCTAAAGAAAGGAACGGGCCAACTCTGTTTTAAATTGTTAGTTAGTTAAATGTAAATAATTGATTATATAAATAAACCATTGTAATCAATTTTAAATCAATGAAAAGGATAATCTTTCCACTAAACAATTTTTAATATTAACTGTGTTCAACTTCTTCTTCCCCCTTTCTACTTCCTTCCCGTCCGGCGAGGAGACTTCAGCTACGGCGAGTCTAGATACACGTGCGGCTTCGGGAAATATGATAAATAATATGGTATCAGCTGATGTCAATCTTGAGCACTCTTCCGCAAAAGCTAGCTCTGACAGTTTAGGAGAATCAGAGGGATCTTCAACCTTAAGGAATAATTCAAGGCAATTAGCAAGCTCTTCAAGTTCTGGTGAAGATAGTTTTTTAGATCCTCTAGAAGAAAGAAAAGGTCTGGTACTGTAAACAAAAGAAAACACACAGAAAAGTCTAAGTTTTCAAAAAAATCTCCATACTTTTTATCTTCCGGAGATTACCCTGGTGCAAATATGGTTTCTGATAAGCTCACAGGCGAGGTAGACTACGTTGCCTGGGCTAACTCAATGAAGTTGTCTCTTGTTTGAAGAAAGAAAACAACATTTATTAATGAAAAAATTAAAAGACCATTGAATGAAAAAATTAAAGCATTTCCATTGCTCACTCGTTTTGAGAATACGACGAAGCTTGTTTGGCAGTTAATTTCGAAGCCAGAGAAGCTCGAGAACTCCTCTAATAAATCCTTGAGCACCTTGAATAATTTTACAGATGCTCGACAGAATAACGCTACATCATCGGCGAAGCCCATGTGGCTCTCAACCAGGATCCCTCCCGATGAGTATAATTCGAGCTTCCTGCTGGTGGTCGCTTGGTGGACGAGTCACGATAAGTAGTCTATTACCACCACGAATAGAAGTGGTGACAGGGGATCACCCTGCCTCAGGCCTCTTCGTTGCTTTATAATCATGGTCGATGAGCCTTCAACTAGAGTTGATACTGACGCCGAGGATACACAAGCCATCACTAGCTGGATGAAGGTTTGGTCGATGCCTAGGAGTTCGAGGGGTACCTCTATTGCATCCTACCGAATTGTATCAAATGCTTTGGAGAAGTCAATCATAACAAATGCTCTCCTGGACGTACTTTTGCAATTGTAGGACTGGACAAATTCCTGGGCCAGAACAATGGCATCAGAGATTCTGCGGCCCTTGATAAATGCTGTTTGGTTTGGACAGATTAGAACCGGTAGGACTTCCATAAGTCTTGTGGCGAGAAGCTTCACAAAGATTTTGTAGGTCACCCCTAGGCAAGATATTGGCTTGTAGTCGTCAAGTTTTTATGGTGCGTTCTTCTTGGGGATTAGCGTGAGGGTGGCGAGGTTGAGCGATCTCAGCATCCTTTGCGATCCAAAGAAGTGGAGGATAGCTTTAGTAATGTCCACTCTGACTGTATTCCAGTGGAAGGCCATGATCTCCTTGGTTAGGCCGTCCATGCACGGCGCTTTCCCTCCTGGCATACTCAGAAGTGTTCTGCGAATTTCGTCCTCGCTTGGTAAGCATCTAAGTTTCGCGTTCTCGACTTCGGAAGGCCTCATCGCTACTTCAATGTTAAGGTTTGGAATCAGAGCGTTTCTTTGCCCAGCGTCGAACAGTTTCGTAAAGTGTTCGACCGCCCTTGCTTTCATTGCCATGAGAGAATGTGTTTGGTTTCCTCCCGCATCCAAGGTACTCATTATTGAATTCCTAGCTTGCATGGCCTTTATATCTTGCGCGAAGAAGTGGGATCCCTTGTCTCATAAGGAGATCCAATTGATGTGCGCACGCTGTCTGAGGTCCATCTGTTCAGTGTGGAGCAGCTCGGCGAGCTTGATTTTAAGCTCCTTGCAGGATTGTTGAATTGCAATAGAGTGCGGGTACTGCTGCAGCTTACAAGCTTCCGTTTGCAGTTGCAACGCTACTTGCTGTGATGTTATATTTTTTGCTCGCTTATTACTGACCTACTTCTTGGCCATTCTTCTTACTTGATTGATTTTCTGCTGAAGTACGTAGAGTGACGCTCCCTCCACTGGTTCGTTCCAGGCTACTTTAAATTGGTCATTGAAGTCTGCCTCACGGAGCCAGCTATTGTAGAACTTAAACGGGGTTGTGCCCTTCTCGACCTGTGTGAGCTAGATGTGAATACCTGTATGGTTGCTTGTGGTTCCAAGGACCAGCGTCGGCCGGATTTGAGGCCACCTTGCAATCCAATGGACGTTCCCCAACGTCCTATTCAACTTTGATCTAGTGTGCAGCGCTCCCACTCTATTAGACCACGTAAATTCACCTCCAATCGTTTCAAGTTCAGTAAAGCCGGCGATCGCGTTTTCAAATTTTGTTGCTCCGGCTCTGTCGAAGGCTCTGTGCCCCTCTCTTTCAGCTGGATGCCGGATTTCGTTGAAGTCGCCGACGATGAGCCAGTCTCGGGAGTCCGATGTTGACCGAAGGGAGCTTATGCCGCTCCAAAGCTCACGTCTCTTCACCGCTGTCCTCTCTCCGTATACCACCATGAGATCGAACGTGTACCCACCAGTATTGGTCATGCGGACATGGATGTATTGGCTATGGGTTACCAATATTGCTGCACTCCATTGGGAAGGCTTCCACCCCAACCATATAGAGTTACGGTCCCCTTCCGTTATATTTCTTATTATCCTCCAGTCCACTTCCATTTTCGCTTGGATTGTTCTTCTTTGTTTTTAGTCTCAACGATTCCAAAAATTTCGATAAGTTTTTTCATGCACATTCTTCTCAGCTCCGCTTGCCGCTCGATGGAGCAAATACCCCTAGCGTTCCACGCGATCAGAGTCATCCCGGGGTGGGCGATGCTCTGCGCAGACTAGTGTTTCAGATGCTTTTCACGCTAGAGGGGACCCCCCTTCCACGGCCTTTGGAGTGCCTGGAATCTGTTACATAATTTGATTGGGACCAGGGCGATCCGCTTTTCCGCTGTCCGGATTCTGGATTGAATTTCACCTTCTTCACCAGCTATTTCGGTCGGGCTGTCGATCCTCTATAAATATTTCTTTGCGATACTTTTAGGTAGGAGGCCGCTGAAGATAATCTCTTTGGCAGAGAATCGAGGTTGGGGAGGCTATACAAGATATGCGCTCTGCTAGCGTGGTCTTCGGCAGAGAGGGGGTGCCCTTCAATCCGTACCTCGTCCTATTTTCCCGATGTTCGGCTGGCTGCTTCCACCTCGACGTGATTGCTCTGTTTTGGGGGGGTTATCGGATCACCAATCGGGTCCGACCCATTTGGCTGAACTTCCTCTAGGGGTGTTTGGAGTTGGTTGGTGCTAGCAGGTTCAATCAGAGCAGGCTCAATCAGAGTAGGGGGTGTTCTTCATACTCCCGCCTCCCTTTTCCAGGGATACGGTGATCTCTTTCCTCCCATACGTAGGTGCCTGCACGCGCCTGTTGACCTGGGTTGTACGTCCCCGGCGACGTCGACGCGTCCTCGATTGGCGGGGTTTTCTGTATTTTGAATTTTTGAATTTGTCCACCACCGTTCGGTCACCTGCTCTCTCGTCGGTCCTGGGAGGTTTCGCCGAGACGTAGGCATTCCATCTCCCCTCGAGCTCCAGCGACCCCTGGCATTGCTGGGGGCTAGTGGCCGTAACCGGCGCATCTGAAGCAGTAAAGCGTTTTTATTACGTACTCAACGTTGACTACGACGTCCCTGGCTGGCTCACATTCGTGGCCTTCAGTACTTATCCTTATGCTTGTTGGGTAAGAGAATATATTTCCTGTCAATAACTACGCAGACTTCCAGCGGCGGGGGGAGGTACTGATTACACTGGTATGTTGCCCTTGCCTCGAGTGGGAATCCCAGGGAGCTTGCGATCCGCCCGATCGCCTCATCTCCCTACATTCCCACTGGGATGTTGTGTATAATAGCTTTCTGAGGGACAGTGTCGACGGGTCTTCCGCAAGGCTTTCACCCGCCTTCCACCTTCTCACTATGATCAAGTCACCATCAAGGTGTTCCCACTTTATTGCGGCCACTCTGTCAAAGTCAAGCGGGGAGTAGAATCCCACTTTAAATATTTGCGTGTTCATCCTTGTCAGCCGAAAGTTGTGCCTGGGCTTCCAGTTGTTCTTAATGAAGGTGGCAATCTCCTCCTCTTTCCTCGTAATGCTTATCATTCTTATGAGTACCAACCTCCCATCCACACATTCCTTAGCATTTATTACGTTGGCTGGCATATAAATAGTATTGGATGCTAGGGGCCTGAAGTGGGTGATTTTCCTCGCCTTCGTCCACTTCTGCCAGGGGGAAGACACGACATTGTTCCTGCAGATATGAGAAACAGGGGAGAGCGGGGCGCAATGGGGGTAATAGGGGAAGGGGAGTACACAAAGGGGAGACTCACCGATCGTTAGAGGGTGTCTCCGGCAACCTTGGTTGCTCGAGGAGACTCTAGCCGATCCATTTCGAAAGCATGGTCTCATTTGTACTTCTCTGTGCTTTTGGTTCCACCGCCAGTCTTCTTGCCGGAGGTGCGATGTTCATCGTGCCGGAGCTTTCAAGCTTTTCTCCTTTTTTATCAATATTACTTCTTTGACCATCGGTATTGGCGGTTGATGCGGAGCTGGAAAAGAAGAAAAAAAGTTAGTTTGGAACGACACAAAGGTGTTTGCTATGAAATTAACTAAGCAAGTTAGTTAAGAGTACTTCTATAGTTCTATTGAAAATGGTTAACTCAAAAATCCAACTCTTAACGATAGTCTTGACTGAGTATTTATTACAATTAATAAAAATAATTTATATATTACTCCTTAAGTATTATGTATATTAATATAGCAGCTCCTTACACTACAAGAAATAAAACCTAAGATGACGGTTTTATGATAGCGGAAATCCGTCATCATAAGTGATCAGTGGCGGATTTCCGCCATCATAAGTCCGCCAATATTATAATCTCATATCCACTATGTATAATCCACCATCTATTAACATTATATACATTAATATACTTAATACACCTCTTTCAAACCTCTTTCAAACTTAACCAGGTGAATGCATGGTTAGTTTGTCTCTAAACTTGATGAAGTAGGAGAGCTCAATGATTTTGTCAATATATCTGCAAGTTGTGATGAACTGCATTTTAATCTCCTTGTTGTACATCCTCTCCCTTACAAAATTGAAGTCAACAACTAGATGCTTTGTCTTTGAATGATAGATTGAATTGGCTGCTAAGTAGAGTAGTCCAATGTTGTCACACCACAGTTGTGGAGTTGATGGTGTTACACCTAGAGTGGTAAGAATTGTGGTGGCTAGACTTAAATTCAACTTTACAACTGAACTTTGACACAGTTGGTTGTTTCTTTGAGTTATAGGATACCATAATTTCTCCCATGAACACCAAATATCCTCCCTGACTTCTCCTATTATGCTTGTCTCCTGTCCAATCAGAATTGGTAAAGGAAACAATATCAAAATTAATAGATTTCTTTAATAAAATGGCATGATTTATTGTACATTTGTACTAACAATCAAGTGTACTTTTAATGGATTTGTCATAAATTGACGGTTTTGACTCATTGCAAATTGCATTGTCACTTGTGACAGCCAAGTATTGTAAATTATGCCTAATAATTCGTGTAACACAACACGACTAATTTTTTTATTGACACGAACACGACACGACCGAATCTGTGTCAACACGATAACACAACACTATTATTTTATTATTTTAATTATTATTATTATATATCAATAATCAATCTATATCTACATTTTATTATTTTATTCTTATTATATATTTATTATTTTACATTATAATTATTATTTAACCTAAGGGTGAGAATGGGGCGGATCTTGGGGTAGGGCGAAACCGAGCGGGTCGTCCCGGTTTTTAAAAAAATTATTTTTTATTAATTTAAATTATATTATAGGGCAAACATCACATGTGACATACGTCGTACTTGACATATGCGACGTATATATGTCAGCCGTTGGATTTGTAAAATGAATATTAGTTGTACATTTGTTAATGATATAAGATGTTTATAATTAGTTAATAGATGTTGGATAATAGAGTGTTGTTAGAACATTTAATAGCTATAGTATTGTTGTAGTAGTAGCTGTGTTGTAGTAGCTATGTTGGACGTATGGTCACATCAATCGATGTGTGATGTTCAGTTTTTTTCTTTCTTTCAAAACATCTCTTGATTCAGACCGACGCGATTGAGTCTCATTTATTTTCAAAACTAGGGTTTTCTCCCTTTCATTTTCTTCCTTCCATTTTCTGTCGTCGGAGTTTGAAGGTTGCCGTCCATCTTTGCCGTCGGAATTTGAAGGATAGTGAGGCCGTACGAGGACATTGACGTTGGTGGTTTCTTGATACGGGTATTTAGTTTATTTCTTTTCGAAATCTTTTGCTTTCTTGGAGGACATTCTTCCCTGTTCTTGTTCTTCAATGGGTGGTGTAGTTCGTGTTCTTCGATGGGTTCTCTGTTTTGATATTTGGTTTTCGATGTTCTTTTTTTTATATTTATTTTTCGATCACTTCCTGTTCTTGTTATGTTTTTTTCAGTTTTATTTTTATTTTTTATAGTGTTTGATGAGTGTTGTTCTCTGTTATAATCATTTCTGTTGTTTTCTGATTTTGTACTTCCATATTTGGTGGGGTGTGATGAACATATTCTTTTTGTCTAAGTATAATCCAGTGTTTGATATCTTATACAGTCGATATTCTGGTGTTTTTTTTCCATGGGTAGTAATTTTTTTTGCATGTAGGAATAACTTTTTTTGTCAGAGAAAAAGTATTAGTCATATCAGTGTAGACGTATTTTTTCCTTAGTAATGTAGCATTTGATAATGTTAATTGATCGCTTCCCTAAGGAATGGTGATTGATCGTATATTATTGTTATAGTAACAACTGTTTTCCCCCTTTCACACTTCACCCCTAGGGGTATTTGATGAAGCACGAAATCTGCTACCAGTAGGCTCGCGGGGTCGCGAGGAGGGCCGGAGGCTTTGGAGTCCACGACGCACGCTCTACGTCAATGTACCTGCAGGAGGAGGGGAATCGGCGATTCTCTTGGGAGTAGGCGATTCGGGCTCCTAAGTTTTGCTCTGGTTGGTGTGTGTCAAGTGGGAATGACTTGAGGGTAGAGGTCCCCCAAGGACGTTTCCCCATTCATTAGCGTGGGACCCACCCCATTAAGGTATCCTATTAAGGAGTGCCTTAATGACGTGGGCCCACTCAAGTAACGGCTGGGAGTCGGCGATTCAGGTGTGGGAATCGCCGATCCAGAGGTTCAATCGCCGACTCCCCATGAGCCTAGTGGCAGCCTACCAGAACTGTCCACGAGGCCTAGAGTCAGCGATTCACCCCTGGAGTCGGCGACTTGGTAGTCCCAATCGGCGACTCCCAGGTGCTGCCTTGAGTACTTGACGTAGACACTCCTTCCGAATTCGTGGAACTCTCCAGGGGTCCGGCATAAAGCGACGGAACCCTAGTCCTTGTCGAAGGGCATTGCTGGGAGTGACCGACGTGTTCAGGCATGTCTCACCAATACTCCCCCCTGAAGAGAGCATGGCAAAACACCCGTGTAGCCTAGTCTCCCCCCCCCCTCCGAGCATGGTAGTCCGCATCAAGGCAGGAAGCGACAAGATGGGATTGAGTCATTGTGCTCACAGCGACACTAATGACTCCGCGTGGTCCATGCACTATCAGATGGACTGATTCACTATCAGAATCTAGTTCCAGGCCAATGGAACTACATGTTTATAGTCCTACCCTGATCAAGAGCGACTTTTGCTGTGTGGATTCTGGCCGAAGCGACAGAATGCGTGGATTCACTATTAGAATCTGATTCTGGCCGAAGCAACAAAATGCGTGGATTCGTTATCCGAATCGGGTTCTGGCCGAAGCGACAGATCGCGTTGATTCATTATTAGAATCTGATTCTGGTCGAAGCGCGAGAATCTAGTTCACTATCAGAACTGATGTTTATAGTCCACCCTGATCAAGAGCGACTTGGTGTCCGCAACGACGGTTACCCCATAGGCCGAAGCGCAAGATGGGTCGAGATCATTAAGGTCAAAGCGACAAAATGATCTCCAAATGTTTGAAGAACTATTGAAGCCAAAGCGACAACATAATTATTGGTTTGATTCTGGCCGCAGCGACAGAATTATGCCTGCAAAACAAAAAACAACCTGCAAAACAACTATATCAGTCTAAAGGATATATTTATTGATTTACTGACCTTGCCGTGCGGAGATGCCTCTCATGCTGCTCCTCCTTATGCTCCATAAATCCTTGATTGATCTGTCCGAAGCGGCAGATCTATCATGCTCAAAAAATGTGACAGCTTCTGGCCGAAGCGACAGAAGTACCGACTCACTATTAGAGTCTGATTCTGACCAAGGCTACAGATCCACTATCAGAATCCGATTCTCGCCTCGGATACAGAACCTGCTGATTCACTATTAGAATCTGACTCACTATCAGAGTCTGATTCTGTCCAAGGCTACAGATCCACTATCAGAATCCGATTCTCGCCCCGGATACAGAACCTGCTGACTCACTATCAGAGTCTGACTCACTATCAGAGTCTGATTCTGACCAAGGCTACAGATCCACTATCAGAATCCGATTCTCGCCTTGGATACAGAACCTGCTGACTCACTATAAGAGTCTGGTTCACTATTAGAACCTGATTCTGTCCAAGGCTACAGATCCACTATCAGAGTCCGATTCTCGCCCTGGATACAGAACCTTTCCTGCAAAAAAGAAAACATCCTGCAAAACAACTAGATCAGTTCGAAAACGCATATATTTATTATTGAACTTACCGTGTGATCTACCTTTCGTGATGTCCCTCCTTTGCTCAAATTTGTCCTCGGTAAATCTGGCCGAAGCGACAGATTTTACCGTGCTCAATTTCTTTGACGACTTCTGGCCGGAGCGACAGAAGTGTCGGGAGAGCTTGTGATA
>LFYR01000804.1:57736-158792 GCA_001185155.1 Zostera marina
CTTTACATCCATCATACAATTTCTGATTTGCACTCTTTAACAAATTGTAAATATTTTGGGCATCAACATTGGGTAATTCATTACGATGATCATCGATAACGAAGGGTCTACTTGCATCATGAACCATATTGACTATTGGATTGTTACTACTAGATCCAACTTCAAAGGTAATATGGCCGTATTCTTCGAAAATTTCTATCCGTGCTTTTTTTCTTGAGCTATCGATTTCACCATGTTGATGCCAAATAGAATAATCAGCCATGAACCCGTTTTTGTAAAGGTGAATAAAGTAAGGCAAGGGCACTTTAATTTATTCTTTCACATCCAAGTGTTTCTCTTGCAAATTTTAAGAAATGAGGGACGCCATTGTCAAATTCCACCGTTAGATGACCCTTTGAATCTTGCCGGTTATACATCCAAGTTCGATCATCATCGGTCATTCTACAAATTTTAAACCAATACAATTAGGATACCGATACATTGGATATCGTATTTCCATTATAAGGAAAAAAAGCATGATTTTAGTTAATATAGAGATGGGTCTGATTTTAGTTAATTATAGAGAACTAACTAATAAAGAAATGGAGGAATGGGGGCATTGGAACAATGGGGGTATACAATTAGTGGGAAAAACCGTTTTGACTTCAACATAACTTAAGATTCTTTAGATTATTCACCAATCATATAGTTCAAACACACACCTAAGATTCTTTAGATTATTCACCAATCATATAGTTCAAACACACACCTAAGATTCTTTAGATTTGACTTCAACATGTTTAAAATAAAATTTGATTTATACTTTCTAAGTGTTTAGATTTGGTTACATTACTTACATTAGTATATTTGTCTTTTAAACAGAATTTTAAACCCATGATTTAAACAGAACTGAACATAAACAGAACATAACTGAACAATACACCGAAACAAAACAGAACAATAACTGAACATAACTGGACAATCATGATTTAAACAGAACATAAACATAAATAAAACATGACTAGCAATTAGGAATGAGGAAATGACCACATCTATTGAGGAATGAGGAAATGAACATAATCAGAACATGACTAATATAAACACATATTTTGCAATAAAGTAATAAACTATTTCGAGGGGATTTCTGTCATCTATTGCTTGTTCCCCAAATCAATTTCGAGGGGATTTCAATGGATTGGGAGAAGAACAGAATCGAGATTAAAAATGGATTTTAAAATAAATTACCTTTTGAAGGATTGAAGTCACCGGCCGGATATCTCGCCGAAACAGGAAGTCGCCGTTGCTGGAAGAAGTCGCACATAGGAGGATCGATGTCGGAAGAAGTCGCACTCTCTGCCCATGTCGGAGGATTGAAGTCGCGCTGCCGGAGTATTGAAGTCGCCGCTGCCGGAAGAAGTCGCACACAGGAGGATCGATGACGGAAGAAGTCGCACTCACTGCCCACGTCGGAGGATTGAAGTCGTGCTGCCGGAGTTCGCCTTTGTCGAAAGAATTGGGGTTTAAGAGTGAGGAGTTGGGGTTTAAGATTTGGGAATTTTTATTTGGGTTTGGGTTTAGAGATTTAGGGGTAATTTAGTTGGGTAATTTACAATTTCAGGGTAATTTACTTGAGTAATTTACGATTTTTTTATTTTGATTTCATAAACTACGTTTTTCAAACTTTTCATTTCAACATTAATTACAAATATGTCTAAGGTAAATTAAAAAATATCCATTTAGAGACGACTACTAAATGAGACCGTCTCTAACGATAAGGTTTTGAGACGGTTATTTATTAAACCATCCCTAAATATTTTTCACTTTAAAATTTAAAATATATAAAATAACTTTAATTTATAACTTCTCTAAAATTTTATAATTTAAAATAAAATTATTTTATAAGTTTTAAAATATCTAATTTATTAAATTGAATTTTAGAATTTAAAATTTATTAAATTAGACTAACCTGACCTACTAAGTTCATATTAGAAATTGTTATTTTTTTTAAAAAAATTTATATTTTTTAAAAAATCATTAGTTGTTGATTTTTTGCTTATTTTTAGGATTTATAATTTAAAATAACTTTTATAATTGAATTTTTAACTTTAAAAATTAAAATACTTTCTTTAAATTTATTTTTTATTTTTTAACTTTAAAATTTAAAATATCTAAAATAACTTCAATTAATAATTTTTATAATTTAAATTTTTATAATTATCTAATTATAATCTAACTTTAAATTTTTTATAATTTATAATATTTAAAACACTATAATCTAACTTCTTCTAACCCTAACTTCTACTTCTAACTCTTACTTTTAACCCTAATTTCTAACCCTAACACTATCTAAATATGTATATATACTTATTTTTACTAATTTTTGTTAATTTCTATTAATCCTAACCCTCACCCTAACCCTAATTATTTACATTTACATTAACCCTAACCCTACTTATTTACATTTACATTAACCCTAACCCTATTATCATTATTAGCCAGGGCTAAATGCCGTGGCTAATAGATAGAAATATCAGTGGTTAATTTATTTGTCACTAAATTAGCCACGGCTCATAAATCCGTGGCCAAATTTCAGTGGAAAATTGGAGGGAAATTTTGCCCGTGGCTAAATATTTAATGAAAAATTGGAGGGAATTTTGCCGGGAAAATTAGCCACGGGATTAGCCACGGATTTTTGAATCCGTGGCTAAATATAAAGATTAGCCACGGGTTTAGCCACGGCTAAAAAAGCAATTAGCCACGGCTTCTACTGGCCATGGCTAATCCCGTGGGCGTAGCCTAGTTTTCTTGTAGTGAAATAAAAATAATATTCAAATTCATTATACATCGTCTACATCAAATATTTGTCTATGAGGTTTGTTTAATACAAAACTCCTATTAGATTCAATAGGATCTATTGAATAAAAACATTGTTTAGCTTGTTCGGCAAAATTAAATGGTTCTTCCCCGTATTTTGGCATAGACGTTTTCACACTAACCAGACTGAACTCGTCTTTTTTATATCCTTCGTACCATATGCAGTGAAACATGGGATATTTCAACATATCGTGTCTGTAACATACTTCGAAAACTTTGTGAAGAGTTTCATGGTACGAAAGATCATCAATTTTCGGATCGTCATTTGGATTCTTTAAGTATGTGGATGTAGTGGCGGAGACTAAGACACCGTGATTTTGTGTCTTTTTTAAATTTGACACTTCAAACAAAAGAAATTTTACACCGTTTAAGATGTAGCCGTTGTACGATTTTAGAAAGAAATTTGGACCTCTTGATATTGAGCAAATGTCTCGTGAAATATTCTCGTCCTTGCCCTTATTTTTCTGAACATATGTTTCAAACCAGTCTGTAAATTCTTTGAAATGTAATTTTTGCAAACGCAATGAAATAATAGTCGGATACATAATATGTCAAACGTAAATATTAAATAGATACGAAAAAGATATATCGATGATATGAAAATGATTAATCATGTCATATGCGTACCTTTGTTTTAGGTCGTCGATATGAAGATTTCGAAATATCTTAACAATATTCAAATTGAAAATGATATATCGATGAACTTGACCATGTTCAAGTTTAGTGAGCGAAGTGTGAGTTGATGCACAATAGTAACTATCGATATATCTTTCCGTTCTATTTGACTTAGTTTCAACGTTATATAAAAAACGTGAACAGAATGTCATGGATTCGTCGGCCAGATATTTTTCTGCAATCGACCCTTCAGGATGACTACGAGTCTGAACGTATTTTTTCAAAGTCAATAGATATCTTTCAATTGGATACATCCATCGATAATGAACTGGACCAGCCACTTTCGCTTCACTTGCAAGATGTACTACTAGATGTATCATTATTGTAAAAAAACTCGGAGGAAATATTTTTTCTAAGTTGCACAATGTAATAACGATGCTTTTTTCCAATCTTTCCATATCTTCAACTACAATCGCCTTAGAACAAATCGCGTGAAATACTTGCATATGTCAACTAAAATAGATGTTACCTTCGGATGTGTTGATCGACGTAACGCAATTGGAAGTAATTGTTGCATTATCATATGACAATCATGACTTTTCAAACCTGTAAACTTCCTTTCTTTCAATTTCACTTTTGATGAGATGTTGGATGCGTACTCATCCGGAAATTTGAAATCATGAAACACTTTACAGAAAATCGTCTTTTCTTCATTATTGAGATTGAATATCGCCTTTGGAATCTTCCATTCAGAATCATTAATCTTTACTGGATGTAACTCGGAACGAATTTTCATTTCTTCAAGATCCAAACGGGCACTCATATTGTCTTTCGATTTGTCATCCATTCCCAATAAAGTGTTTATAATATTGTCGCAAACATTTTTTTCAGTATGCATAACGTCGATATTATGACGTATCAACAGAGTCTTACAATACGGCAATTGAAAGAAAACACTAACTTTTTTCCATCCAGGAGGTAAGGACATGAATTTCATCTTTTTCAATTCTTTGATGGTCTCTCATCGTTTTTGCCGAAAATAATAGAATTTTTAAAAAAATTCAAATTCAGAAATACCTCCACTCCCAAGGGTCGTTTAGGCGCTTCTTCACTTTCGATTTTGTTATTGAAATCCTTTTTATTACGTCTATACGGATGATCTTTTTCCAAGAAAAGACTCTTTCTTTCCATATTTCAATCGAACACTACTCGTTTTTTCAGAACAAACTGCACATGCCAATTTTTCTTTCGTGCTCCAACCAGAAAGATCACCATATCCAGGATAATCATTAATTGTCCACATCACTGCAGCATGCATTTGAAAGCTATTCTGAGTAAACACGTCATATGTAGTGACACCAGTGGTCCATAAAATTTTTAACTCATCAATCAGTGGTTGTAAGTAGACATCTATATCATTTCCAGGTGAGGTAGGCCCGGAAATTAGAAGACTCAAAATGAAATTGGGTTGTTTCATACACATCCACGGAGGAAGATTATAAGACATAAGAACGACTGGCCACGTGCTATGAGAAACTGACATCATACTAAATGGATTAAATCCATCGCTTGCAAGTCCCAATCTGATATTACGTGATTCAGAAGCAAAATCGGGATATCGATCGTCAAATTGTGTCCATTGCAATGAATCTGCCGGATGACGAAGAATTCCATCTTTTTCCGATCATTTTTATGCCAAGTCATTCCTTTAGAAATATCTTTACACAAAAACAATCTTTTAAGTCGTGGTATCAACCGAAAATATCTCAAATATTTGGCGGGAATCCGTTTTCTTTTTTCATCATCATCAGCTTCGTTCAACCACCTTGAAACACCACATGTAGGACAACTTTTGCAATCTTTATATTTTTTACGATAAATGATACAATCGTTCCGACATGCATCGATCTTCTCATACCGTAACCCCAAATCACGAACAACTGGCTTAGCTTGATACATATTCTTCGGGATCGTTTCCGTTCCATTGGGATGAGATCGAATTAAAATGGATAACAACATCTCAAATGATTTATCGGACCACTGATTGATACACTTACATTGAAATAATTCCAAAATAAAAGAGAGCTTTGTAAATTCAGTACAACCGGGCCATAATTCTTATTAAGCGTCTTTCAACCGATTAACAAAAGTCGAATCATAATTTAAATCTGGAAGATCTTCATTCAGTTCTGGAAGATCTTCATCATTATGATCTGGAATATCTGGAATATCTGGAATATTTTCAATCTCATCAGGTCTACCCATCGCCACGCAAACCAAATTACGCATTTCATTTGGTCCATCTTCAATTATATTTTCTATGTTTGGTTCTGAATCGTAAGTTCGCTCACCATGTTTCGTCCATATAACATAATGTGCCAACCAACCATTCATGAAGATGTATTGACGTAAATCGACAATTGGAATCACATTTCTATTAGTACAATCTCTACATGGACATGGTAAATATCCTTTCTTATATAAACCATGACATTTTCGTAAACCATATTGAACAAACGCCGTCAGGCCATCTCTGAATTCTTGGCTACAGGGGCTCAAAGTTAACCAATCCTTATCAGGTACCCGGATTTCAGACATTCAACTAAAATACATACAATTATAATTGATTATTCAACAATTATTTAAAAACTAACTAACAATCACACTTATAGAAAATCTGATTGTTAATTTTTTTAATTATTAATTATTTAATTATTTAAATTTAATTAAATAATTATTTAATTAATTATTAATTAAATAAATGATTTTAATTTTTAAATAATTGTTTTCAACATTGGATTTTAAATCAAGTTTTTAATATAAAAACTGATTAATGGATTTTCCAATATTTTCTTAATTAATTATTAGTTAATTATAATAATTAATGATTTATTATTCAACAATTACTTACCAATTAACTAACAATCACAAAATCTGATTGTTAATTCTTTTAATTATTAATTATTTATTTATTTAAATTTAATTAATTAAATGATTTTAATTTTTAAATAATTGTTTTCAACATTGGATTTTAAATCAAGTTCTTAATATAAAAACTGATTAATGGATTTTCCAATATTTTCTTAATTAATTATTAATTATTAGTTAACGAGGGAAAATTATGAGGGAAAATTATGGCCGCCAACTCATTTCTCTCATTTACTAGGGAAAATTATGCCGGCGGACAAATGTAACATTCCGGCGGCCTAGCCGCTGGTCGTATCTACCGGCGGCCAGGCCGCCGGGAGATTGACACCAGAACTGCGCTGATTTTTTGTAGTTCTTCTCGGCCACCCTCTCGTTGTGCTACCTTGCTACCCTCCGTTTGTATGTGAGGTCCCTGATGGACGCCTCCTCTCTTCGGTGCTCCAGACGCTCCTTCTCTAGGAGTTGTGCTTGGTCATTCGTTCCTGGCTGGAACTGCTCGATTCGAGCGGTTGGCCACACTAGTTCGGACGGCGCGACCGCCTCGATTCCGAGTGCGAGGGCGGACGGTGTCTGGCCTGTGGGGGTTCGGATGGTCGTGCGGTACGCCCACATAGTCTCGGGGATCTTGTCCGCCCAATTTCACGGGTGTTCGCCCACTTTTCTTTTCAAGATGGACACTATCGTTCGGTTTGTCACTTCCACCTGCCCGTTCACCTACGGGTGGTATACCGGGGCGAAGCTTAACTTGATCCCGCTGTTTTCGCAGAATTTCTTTAACCTCTTCCCCGTGAACTGCGTCCCGTTGTCCGTTATTATTTGGATCGGGACCCCGAAACGGTAGATGATGTTTCTGAAGACGAAGTTCATCACATTCTGCTCGGTGATCATGTTTGTGGCTTCCGTCTCGGTCCACTTTGGGAAGTAGTTTACCGCTACGAATAGGAATTTTCTTACTCTCCACGCTGGCGGGAAAGGGCCTACTATGTCGATCCCCCATCTTGCGAATGGGACGGGAGCCATTACCACCTTCATCACGGTGGATGGCCGCCTCTGGACGCTCGACGATCTCTTCTGAGTCCTTTATGGACTCGGGCCAGTAGTAGCCTTGCCTGGCTACTTGTTTTTCCAACGCCCTTCCGCCTTGGTGCGCCCCACTCGTCCCCTCGTGGATGCTTCGCGCGATGGCTTTACCGTCCTCCCGCGAAACGCACAGCCATAGAGGGGACTCTTCCGCAGCGAACCGCCGGTACAGCTTGTTTTGGGCCACCACAAACCAGACAGCTCTGTTTTTCAGTTTCCTAGCCTCCATTGGATCCGTTGGCTTCTCGCCTGCTTCGATGAACCTGCTAATTGGCGTTCTCTAGTCTCCCGAAGTTATCACTCCACACAGCGTTGCCTTGGAGCTGCAGGGCCTCGTCGGGTGCTCTTGGTTCTCAATTCGAATCCATCTTCCTTCCGCTTGGCTAGCGTGTCGGCCTCCCCGTTATCCTCTCTCCCGATCTGGGAGATCTTCCACTCCTCGAGCCTGCCCAAGGCCGTTCTGACTTCGGTCACATAAACTGACATTGATTCTTCCTTGGACACGAAGTCCCCCTTTACTTGGTTTGCCACCAGCCGAGAGTCTGTGTGGAAATGCACCTTGGACGCGCCCAGCGCTCGCGTTAGCCTGATCCCTAACAGGAGGGCTTCGTACTCCGCTGCATTGTTGGTCGCCCGAAATTCGAAGTGGATTGAGTACTCGATCTTTTCCCCCGTCGGGGTTTTTACCACGACTCCCGCGCCGCAGCCTGTGCTAATGGACGACCCGTCCACGTGGGCCGTCCACCATTGCTCGTCCGCTCTCCCCTGTCTCTCGGGGCTAGCTCGGCCATGAAATCCGCTACTGCCGTCCCTTGATTGCCCTGGCCGGTACAATATCTATGTGGAATTCGCTAAGTTCCATGACCCATTTGGTTAGTCTCCCCGAGACGTCTGCCTTTTGCAGCAGTAGGTGGGCCGTTAGGATAGTGATGGTGTGGGCGTGGAAGTATGGTTTCAATCTTCGAACCGTCGAGATAACCGCTAGGGCCAGTTTCTCGATATCCGGGTACCTTTCCTCTGCCCCCTGCAGCGATCGGGAATGGTAGTAAAGCGGCCTCTGCACGCCTTCCGCTTCCGAAAGCAGTACTGCGCTGACGGCCATATCCGAGCATGCGACATACATGGTGAGCGGTTCCCCTCTCGTGGGGGAGCAGAGCGTCGGTAGGCGAGATAGCTGGCTTTTGAGCTCCTTGAATGCCTCCTCACATTCGTCCGACCACGCTATTCGGAGGCCGTCTTTTTTAGGAGCTAGAAGAACGGGCGCAGGCGGTCCGCCGTTCTCGGCAAGAACCTGCTCAGGGCCGCCACCTTCCCATTTAGCTTCTGGACGTCCTTTATCGTCCGTGGTGGGGTCATGGCCATGACGGCTTCGACCTTTTCCTCCCTTCGCTTGATCCTCTCCGGCGTGATTCGGAAACCCAGGAAGTGCCACTCCTTGACCCCGAACGCGCACTTCTTCGTTAGCGAGTATCTCCTCTAGGTCGGCTAGGTGCGTCCTGGTTTACTTCGATCGGACGAGTATGTCGTCCACGTACACGTCCCCATTCCTTTCTATTTGCGCCCCGAACACCTTATCCATTAGCCTCTGGAAGGTAGCCCCGGCGTTTCTCAGGCCAAAAGGCATTACTTTGAAGCAGAACGTACCCATCTCTGTGATGAAAGATGTCTTCTCCTCGCCTTCCCTCGCCATGAGCACTTGGTTGTACCCCGAGTGCGCATCCATGAAACTCAGCAGTTCGCACCTGGAGCTCTGGTCCACTAGCCGGTCTACCGACGGTAGCGGGTAACTATATTTAGGACATGCTTTGTTGAGGTTTGTAAAGTCGACGCACATCCTCCACCCCGCGTCCGCCTTTCTTACCATGACCACGTTGGACAGCCACGCGGGGTAACGCACTGGGCAGATGAAACCCGCTCGTAGGAGTTTCTCGACTTCCGTTTCTGCCACGTCCCTTTTCTCTGCTCTTAGCGGGCGCAACTTCTGCCTGACGGGGCGGACGCCCGAGGCAACCGCGAACTTGTGTTCTGCTAGCGCCCGAGATACCCCTCTCAACTCCCCTAGTTCATTTGCGAACAAGTCCTCATTTTCTCTAAGGAGCTGCTCCAGCCCGCCCCTCAAGTCCTGCGGGAGGTCCTTTCAAATGCGCACATCGTTCCGGGTGAGGCGGATTAGGGTCGTATGGGATGCCGGCTCCGGCTTCGGGACCTCTTCCCTCGCGGAATGCGGTAGGCCTTCGTCCGATGTCATCACCTCTCCAACCGAGTTGAAGTAGCATTCGCGTGCTTTCCTCTGGGATCCTCTGACCGTGCACACCCCTCCTCGGTTGGGAATTTGAGGCACTGGTGGAGCGATGACATCACCGCTTGGAAGGCATGTAGTGCCGTTCTCCCCAAGATGGCATTGTATCCGTGAACTGGTCCATATACGTGCGCGTGCTCTCGAATTCTCCCTGTGTGATGGCGCTGAGGGTGACTTTGATTTTGGGCCTCCTACGTCAGTGTGAGAAAGCCGCTCGGAACAACGTTACCAGGCCTTCGTAGGTATGCACGGACCCTGCGGGCAATATCTATACCATGCTATCGCATCGCCCGTGAGGGCTCTCGGAACATCCGGCACCAGATATCCTTTAGGCTCATTCTGTCCTCCATGTTGGTCTTGAACGAGTGGAGGTGGTCCTCCGGGTCGGTGTCCCCCTTGTAATATGGGATCTTCGGGGCCCTCCAGCAGGTACTGCGCCAGGGCCTCTCCCTCTACTCCGCCCACCGCTAGGGTCGTACTTCCCCCGGGACCTCCCGTGGGGGGAGCGTCGCTCCCGGCCCCCCCGACCGGGGGAGCCGGCACGTACATCGGGTCACCGCCTCCGCCCCCGTCTGATTCCAGTGTGTGAGGGGCTACCGTGAGCTGGTGCACCTGCTCCTGCAGCTGACGCTGGCTCTCCTGTAGAGTGGATATCAGTTCCACGAGTTGCACTCTCCCTCGTTTGCTCTCCCTTTCTACGCGCTCCTTCTCCTCTGCGCGCTCCCGCCGACGGAGCCTCTCGTGCTCCTTTTCCTTCGTCCTTCTCTCCCTTCTCTCTCGGGACCGCGACCGGCTCGACCTCCTCTCCTTAGGCGGGGGTGTTGGTCCTACTTCAGACCGGCGCGACCGCTTCGTCTGTTCCTCCTGGGCGACTCCTACCCGTACCTTATCTCCTCCATTTCCATGCGCAATCTTTCCTCCTGAGCGTTCCACTCTTCGTGGGCTCTTATCTTCTCCGAGTACCGGTCCCGCTGGTGGTGCGATGTCGGCCGGTACTCCAGCGCCTCCCGCTCGCGTCGCCTCGAGCTTTCTCCTACGTGGTATTCACTTCTCCCCGTCATCCTCCTCCTTCTCTCCGGCTGTTGTGTTTGTTCACGTCAGGTTCATCACTGTTGGTGTGTGAGCTCGCCGACCCAACCTAGTACAAGTGTTTCTCTCTGAATTATCAACCCCCTCCCCTAGTGGAACAGGGGAGGTATTTATAGCACTCTCTTACTGCCTTTGGGCTTCGTGGGCTCGCCGGCCCAGGCCATTCACGCGCCCGGGCCCTTGAAAAAGCTTGTTCGGTCCATGGTCCGAGGTCCGCGGTCCATGGTATCAACAAGATCGAATCCTGATTTTATGAATACCAATTTGACATAATCAAGTTTCATTAATTCACACCACATGCATCTGTGAAGACTATATGAGAACTTTGTATCTGGACCCTACATCTAGATTTAATGGTTATGAATATAGTTTATTATTTAAATTATTTAGAAGTGAAAATCGCACTTCCATTTAGATGTGATTCTCATATAGTTCTCACAGATGTGGTTTTCAGTAGAATAGTTCCTTGTATAAACAAGATAACTATATGACACAACTTTATAAACAAGATAACTTTATAATCAAGATAACTATATTTGAAAGTCAACCAAATTTTCAATTTCTAAACAAGATAACTTTATAATTCATCTTGACTATTTTCCTCCACAAACTCAAATTTCTTGCCCCTTATATTCTGCAACTTCTCTTTTTTCTTTTTAATATTACGACATATAGAAGACAACAGAACTACAGAAGCAGAAATGGACTGCAGAATAGAGCTCATGATTATACCAAAACCCAGGGTTATAACTCTCATTGTAATACAGATGGTGGTGTTCGTTGTCACCATGTACGTCAATAACTGCACCAGCAGAGAGGATTATAAAGCCTGCGTCGGAGATTACTTGAAGCGTTTTGCCTTCCAACCTATCCGTGAGAATCCAATCTACGGTGCTTCAACCTCTACGTATGTTGTAACTTGTTACAACTTTGAATAATATTCGATATTTCTTTATCTTTTATTTAATTTTTAACTACTTAACTAACTTTAAGTAATCGTAAACCCAGATTAATGGATATGGGTGCATCTGACCGATACACCGTTGTCGACAAGAAACAAGCATGGAGACTTTTTACTAGCACATGGTTGCACGCTGGATTTATCCAATTGCTCACAACAACTTTGACGATGGTTGTAATTGGAGTTTACCTTGAATGCCAATTTGGATTCTGTAAGCAAGCTCCCATACCAATTGCCTCTACTAATCATCATCTTTGCTCATATATAAATCATATTATGCATTGACTACTGCAGTAAGGATCGGGGTAATCTATATTGTATCTGGATTTGGTGGAAGTGTCATTTCCGCACTCTTCAACGAGAAACCAACTGTTGCATCATCTGCTGCCGTATGTGGATTACTGGGTGCAATGTTTGGAGAGCTCATAATAAACTGGACAATTTACTCTAACAAGGTTCATATCAATTCCGAATTTACTTTTTCGTGATATATGTTTCATGTTCAAAGACTAATTATTAATATGCTCTCTTGTTGCATGTTCACAGTGTGCAGTCATATTTACACTTTTGATCATCACTGCCATCAATACAACAATCGGAATAGTTCCTCGGATTGATATTTTCAGCCTCATCGGAGGGTTCTTAACTGGCTTGCTCCTCGGGATGATTCTTCTTCTCCGTCCGCAGCTAAATCAGATGAATGAAACAGCGACTCCTGCAAGGAGTAGAGCCTTTTTACCAAGATACAAAACCTACCAATTGGTAGTTTTACTGGTTGCACTTAGTCTGTTCTCTGCAGGGTATGTATTTAACAATCTACTTATTCATTTCCATTTTTTCACAAGAATCCTCTAGTGAAAATAATAGAATCATTATTTTTCCCACAGACAAGCAATTTCTATAACCAGTTTCATCTGATGAAGAGTACAACCCCAGTGTACCCAAATACATCAAATATTAATTGAGTTCCCAGTACCAGTAAGCACGACCCTAATTACATGGAATTAGCATTATTCACGTACCAATTTAACTAATATTTTTATCCGACAAATGGATAAAAAAAACCTAAACTGGTAGTATATATCCATCTGATTGAGAGGCCTACATGCATGTCATGATACATTGATACCTCAGCAAAAAAATGGTTAATCAATAAGCAAGCCTAAATCTAGCTAAGGTTATAATGGCTTCTATTTCCAAAATCCTAAATGGTAACAAATATTTTTTTCCTTTGTATTTTCCAGTTATGCGGTTTCGCTGGTGATGCTATTTAAAGGAAAGAAGGGAGACCAAAATTGCAGTTGGTGTCACTATTTTAGCTGCATACCTACAGCAAGTTGGAGCTGTAAGTTCGACTAAGATAAAAAAAAAAAATTACTTGTTTGAATCTGCCTCTGGTTGTTGTTATCATTATCTTTGTTGTTGTAATTAAGTAACCAAAACAATATTTACATGGACAAATCTATCTTATAAGTATATTTTCATTCCATCATTCTAAATAATTCCCTTCTGTTTAATTTTAAACTTATATGGATCATCGTTAAATATTCAAATGATGCATAAATTGTTAATCAACTAACCATACTCATCCTTCTGGATTCGATTCTTCAGACTCGGATTCCTCGCCACTTTCTTTCATAAATGTAACAACAACAAAACAAAGGTTTAGCCTTACTAGCTACAACAAGAACAAGAGAAATCCAAATCTCACATGCACATGTAACACACCTTCTTCTTGATATATTCTGACATTGCCTTTTCGAATGCCGCTCGTTTTTCAGTTGCTGTATCGTAGTACTCTCTATAAGAATATTGAAATCTAGGGTGTAAAAACAGTAATTTATCACATTACACGACCTTAAAATATAAATGTAATAAAAGAAATCTGGAGGTTATAACAAAACAGAATAAACTGTTTTGTTTACAACCAACAGGGTTCTAGTTGCAAATATCACTACGACCTAAATCGAAGGAATATCTATTCATAAATGTTTAACCAATTTTGTACTAAGCTTTACTATGCAGGCAATTTGACCATGACTCATGAAAAGAATATCAAATAATCTAAAGAGTCAAAGTGCAATAGTTTCATGAAAATTCTAATGGGTCAATTACGTGCGGGCAGGACTCAAATAGCTTGGTTAAAATTAGTTATATATAACAATTGTTAATTATTTTGTAATAAATAATACATGTAATTAACTTTTCAAATCAATTAATTTTTCAACAGTTAATCATTCAAGGTTAACTAAACTTCTTTTAAAACAAACTCCCTCCTTAGCGTCGGTTTTTTTCCGTTAACCACACTTCTCACCGTGGGTGGAAAACCCTAACCGGGAATCCGGCGACGCCTCCATCTTTAGGCGTTCGACTACATTCCTTCCGACGAGTCTCCAGCAACAGAAATTAATATGGTATCAGCCGAAACTCCTGTCAACCAGCCGGCCCATCGACCGACTACTTCCGCAATTCTTCCGGCCAGCAAACTGGCTGTCTCTATTGCGCAACCATTAAATCCGATTCATACACCATCAGCTTCGCAAGAATCTTCATCCGGGTCAACTGGAAAGTCGCGATCAAACACCAATGAAGAAGGTCTGGAAGGTCTGTACAAAAATTCTTCTTTCAAGAGACACAGGGCTGAAAGGTATATCTCTCCTTTACAAGACTCTGAATCTCCGTTTTTTCTAACCTCCGGTGATCACCCGGGAACTATATTAGTTCCTGATAGACTAGTTGGTGAATCCAACTATATAACTTGGTCCAATGGGATGAAAGTCTCATTGGTTTCAAGAAGAAAATATGCATTTATTTCTAGACAGATAGTGATGCCCACTGATTTTGGTAGTAGAGAATACAATATTTGGAAAATAGTAAATGGCTTAGTGCTTGCTTGGATTTTAAATTCAGTCTCCCCACAAATTCAATCAGCACTAATGTACACAAGTGATGCATATCAAGTGTGGTTGGATTTAGAGTGTAGGTACAAGCAAGGAAATGCCCCCAAAATAAACCAAATCAAATATGAATTGTGTTGCCTACAGCAAGGATCCATGCCAGCATCTGAATTCTATGATAAATTCAGAGCAATCTGGGATCAGTTAGTTCAGATAGATGAAATAAAAGAAATTTTTTGTAGAGAATGCAAAAAACTCTATCAACAAAAAGAAGAAAACGATATGATCGATTCATCAATTTCTCTTAGGATTAAATGAGAATTTTTTCAATCTTAGAACTCAAATCTTATCTTTGGAAATTTTACCTAATATGAATAAGATACTGGGGTTAGTATTACAAAAGGAGAAGCAAAAGATAAAATTCAAAGATCATAGTAATGAAAAAATCGAGTTAGCAAAAGAAAAAAACCCAACAGATGGAACAAAAGTTTTATTTTCCAAGAATGGCAAAAAGTTAGACACTAGGTTTTTCTGTGACAACTGTAAATATATATTATGGCCATAACATGCATTGAAAGTTTTTATAAGCTGGTTAAAACCCCCAATTTAACACCAAAATTAAAATCATCAGAAGTGTGATAATCCATAAAAAATTTCCTATTTTGAAAATTTAAAATCCTTTGGTTGTTTATACTATGCTTCAACAACACAAATGAAAAATAAATTTTCACCAAAAGCCTTTCAAGGTATTTTCATGGGATATCCCAAAGGAGTTAAATGATACCTCCATTCTAAGGATTTCAAATAAAAAGTTTTTCATTTCCAGGAATGTTTCTTTTAGGGAGTCAACATTCCCATTTAAAGATAATGTTGATAAAGAATCAAATTATCTTCAAAAATTCTATAATAATGTTTTTACATATCATGATGATTCTAATAAATCTTGGTATGACTACAACAGTTATTATCAAGAGAACAATCAAACCAAAATTTCTGATCCTAATAATCTTACAAGGTCAGAAAATATATCCTGCAATCTGAAAAACAATTCAGATATATATAAGATCAGGAACTGACCAGAGCATTCAGATACAATCTGAATCAGAAAATAATACAAACAACTCTGATCTCAACAGAGTTATAAGATCAGAAAATAATATAGAAAAATTTGATCTTAACAGAATCATAAGATCAAAAAATATGCCCTGCAGTCAAAGTAGAAATTCAGACTTAAGATCAGGGAATAATCAAAGAATTCAGATACAATCTGAATCACATAAATCAAGAAATCTCACAAATGATAATACTGAATATATCAGTATGACTGAAAACACAAGTAAAAATGACATTAGTCCTAAAAATGTTCAAAATGACCATGATTCTGAAAATATTCAGAATAATGATGAAATAAGTTAACTAAACATAGAAAACCCAGTAGAACAACAAGTCATTACTCCTGATACTACAGGAAAACAAATTAAACAACACAATTTTTAACACTGGATCTAGTGTTAATTTTTCATTCAGGGTGAATGTTCCAACCTCGTGCACAATTGCTATGTGAGAGTTTGGCATATGGACCTTAATAGGATGGTTAAGTATCCTTATGTTGGATAGTTGGATTCCCGGACCACACATGTGGTCTGTGGCTCCTTTATCTATCACCAATTCATTTTGTTTATTCACTGTTGAAATGAAGCAGTAAGACTGTGTACCTGATTTTTCTGTCATGGGTTGTAGATCTTCCCACGTTTGCAGAGTGTTTAGGATTGTTTTGTCTTTGTAGCATGGACATGAGTTGCTCAATGGTGTAGTTAGGTTGTCCTTCTGAATAATTGACTCTGTTTTCTTGTGGGGTTTCATGGTGATCTTCTTAGTTGTAGCTATCTTGGTAATTGTGGTTTTCCCAGTTTTGTTGTTCTTGTGGCTCTTTTGAATCCTCAGTGTATGTGTTGTTTGCTCTGTAGTTTTGCCTATTGTAATTCCTGTCATACTGGTTTTTGTTTTCCCTTCTTGGGTAGCTATTTGTTGGATTGTAGGGTCTGTTAGGTTTCCTGAAATTTTGTGAGTTATTTCCATTGTTGTATGTTTGCCTTTCAGGGTATCCATGTACTTGGTAGCAATTGTCTGCAGTGTGCCCTGGTTTTTGACAATGTGTGTAGAAGGGCCTTTCTCTTATCTCTGGTTTTGGTGGTTTGTAAGGGTCATTTGCCAGTAGGGCTATTGTTACCTCAGTTGTGGGCACTGTGTGATTTCTTTGTTCTTCTTCTTGTTTGATTATAGGATATAATTCACCATGTTTTGGGGTTGGTTTCTAAGCCATTAGGACACCTCTAATTGTTATATAGGTTTCATTCAGTCCCATTAAATTTTTTACTGATCTTGCAAATTCATCAGGGGGGTTAATGTCCACTTTGTTGGTGTCATATGTGCTCCAGAGTTTAGTCAGTTTGGTGTAGTATGTGCATACTGAGTCTTGTCCTTGGTAGAGTGTGTATGTTTGTACTAGGACATCATAGAGCATTGCACCATTTGATTGGTTGTATCTGATTGCCAATTCATCCCATAATATCCATGGTTTGCTAGCTGTGAGAAAGGATTGTTGTAGCTCTGGTGTGATGGAGCTTAGTAACCAAGAATGTACCATAGCAGTGCAGGCCTTCCATTTTCTATGTTCCTTTGGATATGTTTCTTGGTCTGGTTCTGGTATGACTCCAAGTAGGAACCCTAATTTTGATCTACCTTCTACTGCCATTTCAAAATGCTTTTTCCATACTGGATAGTTATTACCATCCAGTTTAATAGTTACCATGAAATGTGAAGAGAATTCTGAACTGTAGATGTCATCCTCTTTTATTTTTGTGCTTTGTATGCTTTGATCATCATATTCAGACATTTTCTGCAGATTCATTAGCTAATTACGTGGAGTTTGTAGAAGGTGAAAATTCTAAGAAGCAAGAAGCAAATGTGAATGTGGAAGTTAATGCTAAGAAGTGTGTTGATCACTTGATGGTCGAGGAAGATGTTGATCCTCTTCCTGATCCTACTGAAGATGAGGCTACAATGATTCGTAGGGCTACTAGAAAGAGGAACAGGGAGGGAGGGGAAGTGTTCCACGACCCTTTCACAGTGTGGATGGATAACTGCTGGAGGAAAGGTATTTACCCTGACCTTAATAATGCACCTAAGTATCATGATTATAGATGGGGAAATGATGATGAGCTTCCACCTTGGGATGGTCGTTTTGATGAAATGTTTAATTCAGATACAGAAGTTAACGGGGGAATCTATGGATTTAGTGAAGATTCTGAGGCTGATCCTCTCTATGATCGTGAGATGTTGGGAATGAGTATGGACACTGTAATTGTTATAAGTGATGATGATGATGATGATGATGATGAGGACAGTGATGGTAATCCTGATTATATGGAGTTTCTTCGACACTTAGAAGAACTGAAAAAAGAGAACAAGGGTAATGTAGAGCCAGACTATGAGAAGTGGCTCAAGATGATACTTAAGAAGAAATCGAAGTGAGGATCTTCCTCCTCTTTTTTTTTTGAAGTAAAGAAAAAAAACTTTATATATACTTTGTTTTCTCTTTGAGAAAAAAACTTTCCTTTTTTTTGATTAACCTATTACTTGGGTTTGTTTTGCTGTGGGGATCTCAACCGCTCTGATACCATGTTATGTTTTGATATGTGTATGAAATATAATCCAAGTATGGTTTAATGATTAAAGTAAAATAGTGTCGATGCAGTGGATAGTGTTGGTTGTTTAATTTATCTAATGAGTATGATCGAAATGTGTTGCAGGTATATAATGTTTGACAGGAATGATATATGTATGATTTGTCCAAGTAGATGTGAAGGTATGTGTATGCAATAGATATCAGGTGTGATATATATATATGTATGAAATGTAAGCAGGAGATTTGGCAATACTAAGATCGTTTGGAGAGCGAGGAGATGACGATGCAGGAGAGTCGATGGCTGAGTGTAGAGCAGATCAGAGCGAAGTTGATGATGACTTTGATCCACAGATGATGATTCCCAAAGGGAGTATGATCTTGAAACTTAGTATCACAAACTGTTGAATGAATGTTAGGTTTGAGTTTGATATATATAGATGGTTTAAATGTTTGATTCCAGCTTACAACGGATATAAGCTCAAGGTTCAACTGGCGCTTGTTGTCACTGTTGCTGAGAGCAAAGGTGACATCAAGTGATGGTTGGACCTTCCTAGGATTCCTATCATATTAAAAGTTTAGGTATTAAATTGATCGTGTAAGGGTTTAAATTGTAAATTGGTTAATGAGGGTTCATATTGTAAATGTTGGAAATTGATTTATCTAATAATTTTATATATATGGATTAAAACAAGCATCTAGGAATTGGTTTGCTAAACTAAAGGAAGTTCTACTCAAAATGAATTTTGCCCAAACACCCTTTGATTACTCATTATTTGTTAAAAACAATAATGGAAACATAACATATCTTTCGGTATATGTTGATGACATTATCATCGCAGGCAGCAATGAAACAGAAGTTTTCTTAATTAAAAACAACATTGAAAAAAACTTCAAAATTAAGGATTTGGGAAGACTGACTTATTTCTTAGAAATAGAAGTCTTATATCCACCAAAAGGGATATATATCTCAAAGGAAGTATGCATTAAGCATTCTAGAAGAAAGTGGTTTAATAGATGCAAAACTATCAAAAATACCCATGGAAAGGCATGTAAATTGGAGAAATAAAAATGCCAAGGTTTTATCAGATTCAACCTCTTTTATAGGTCACTAGTAAGTAAACTGATATATTTGAATATCACTAGACCTGATCTGAGCTTCCCTGTCCATTGGCTGAGCCAATTCATGAGAAATCCAAATGAAGTACATCTTCAAGTGCTATTTAAGGTGATAAGATACCTGAAAAATGCCACTGGACAGGGCATCTTATACAAAAGCCAAAACCAGATATCTCTTCATGGGTATTGGGACTCAAACTGAGCTTCATGCCAAATTAGTAGAAAGTCACTATCAGGCTACTGCATGTTCTTACGAACATCATTAATTTCTTGGAAATCCAAGAAACAAGATACTGTTTCACTTTCATCCTGTGAAGCAGAATATAGAGCTATCAGGAAAGCCCAATGTGAAGTATTATGGCTACATCAACTTTTTAAAGATCTAAAACTGAATATAAAAACTCCAACCTCATTATACTGTGGCAACAAATCAGCAATATATCTTGCCAATAACCCAGTATTTCATGAGAGGAGCAAGCATATAGAGATCGCATGTCACTCCATAAGAGAGATGATAGATAAAGGGATAATTATCTTAAAACAAGTTGGCACAAAATACCAACTTGCAGATATTTTTACCAAATCAATAGGAGAGTATGAGATTTCAACATTCTCTATCAAGCTAGGAATTCATAACATGTATTCCAAGGCTTGAGGGAGGAGTATAAGATTATATTGAAATTTAGGGTAAAAACAGTAATTTATCACATTACACAACCTTAGAATATAAATGTAATAAAAGAAATCTGGAGGTTATAACAAAACAGAATAAACTGTTTTGTTTACAACCGACAGGGTTCTAGTTTTTTGACTCACCCATCTTTGTGTTCATTGTGTGATAGAATGGAATTAATGAAAAGATGCACGAAGGTCAAGGGGCGAAGTTCATTGAGTTTTTTTGTTTGTTTGTTTTGTTAAGTTGTATCTAGGGTAGAGATTATTATTTAGGTGGATTATGAAACAGACATGTTCATCTTATATTGTATTTGTTATTAATTTACTATACTCACCATCATGGGTGTATGTTTTTATGTAAAATAAATTAAGTGGTAGTTTAGAACCGTTAACATCCCAATAAGGGATGTTACAAATGGTATCATTGTGTCATGATTTTTATGTAATAGGATCGATTATATAAGGAATATTTAAATTCTAATAATATGATAGTTACTTTGGACAGATGGCAGGCGGACGACATGCAACACTACCGGTTAAAGTTGTGACATTTGCGAAATTCAACAAAACCAACCCTCTGATATTCATGGGGACTGAATCACTCGATGAGGTGGATAATTGGGTAGATATAGTTGAAACCAACTTTGAAATGCTGGATGTACCAAAGGAGAAAAAGGTCATATTTGGCACCTATCTGCTACGCAGAGTATGCCAAAGATTGATGGAAGGGTAAGAAGATACTTAAATTTGCGAGCGCAATGATGATTTCATGGGATAAGTTTCGTCAAGATTTTGAGATCGAATTTCGTCCACGACATCTTATTGAGGAAGCTCAAGACAAATTTCGAGACCTAGTTCAAGGAACAAAGACAGTGACGGAATATGAGAATCAGTTTGTAAAACTAGAGAAACATTTTCCTACTCTGTGTGCAGATGAAGCGAAGGGTCCGAAAATTTGTAGTGGGTTTGCAATATAGACTCCAGTCTAAAGTGATGTCTAGTGATCTTTATACATTAAGCAAGGTTGTGGATTGTGCGTATCGTCAAGATGAGGTGTTTCGATGTGGACTGAAACAAAGGCGGGCAGAAGGACCAAATAAGAGGCCAAGACCGGCTAACAACACCACACCGTTTAAGAGGCGGGCCGTGGTACCAACATTCACTATATTTAAGCTGAAGCTTTTATTATATATTCAATAACTTTGGATTTGAATTTCGATCTCTGATTGCGATAGTACTGAAATTTCGTGATTGTTAACTATGAGTTTGTATCTTGGGAGCTGGATCCACAAGGTATTGTTTCGAAAAAAAAGTCATTGAAATCCAATTCGTCCAAGGTAATTTAATTTTCCCTTGAGATTTCATTGTCATCGCATTATTAATCTAATCATCGAATCTAATATCACTTGCAGAAAACTGATAACAGAGAGATCAAGAATTCTGATTCGATGGTCATTCCTACTGAAACTGGTACTGATTCTTCAGTCATTCTCTCTGATGTTGCCATTGCTGCATCTTCTGAAACTCACAGCTTGGAAGAAGAGAGAGCTTCCACCAAGATTCAAGCAGTCTACAGAGGCCATATGGTAAATATATATCTCTTTAACCCTAATCCTAACCCTATATATCTACATATCTATTCTTAATTTGCTTTAAATTTCCAAGGCACGTCCATCATTCCGTTTACCGCGAGCAAGAATTATAAAGTTGCAAGCCCTCGTTCGTGGGCATCTGGTAAGAAGACAAGCTCTTGTAACATTACTGTGTATTTATACGATTGTCAGATTTCAAACTCAGCTCTTAAGGAAAATGTATGATTTTTTTTTTAATGTTCAGATTTTATATCTATAGTCTCTGATTTGAATTCAGGTTTCTGAGAAGGAAGTCTCTTTCAGAAAATTTCTAGAGCAATCGTCAAATCCATTCGTTTGTAAGATAATTAATTACATTTGTCTATAAAATAATTGCATACAAATAACATTCAAACAAGATTCTTCTATGACTTACTAAATGAAAATATTTGCACCAGTGCTAGCTCTTCAGATACAATATTTCCATGGAGGTTCGAACTCCACACAGGAATGGTTGGAGAGATGGGCTCACTATCAGATTTGGAAACCACTGCAACAACCAAAGAAGACAACTAGATATGCCATGGAAACTAAATCTAGCAGTTCATCAAAACGTGTGGTAAAACAATCATAAAAATGTCAAACATAATTCAAGAAGAGTTACAAATTCTGGAGATGGAAAATACTATATTTAAAATGCTACTGACGAGACGATAAAACTGGTTCCAATAGGTATCGTCACTCCAGAAAGACATGAATATAGGAAAGAGAAGTCAGTTGCCAAGAATGATGATGATCGATTGGATTATTACGAAATGATGAACCAAGTAGTGAAAGGGTATATATACCTTGATCAAAAATTGATATGATTATGAACTATCGCAAAGAGAAAACTCCAACTTTGACGCCTGGTTACATGATGCCAACTATATCTGCTCTTAGCATATACTCTTTCCAAGGCGGAAGGAGGTCTAACAATTAAAGACCTATCTACTATTATCATCAATATTAAAAAAGTTTCAGAGTATTGAGATAATAATGATTCTATTTTGTTAAATAGATTCAGCATAAGTACATTAAGAGAAAAACACTTAATGATATTCATATCAGGCCTAGAATCCTCTGCCTGCCCACTACCAGATGTAATGGTTTTTGAAGTTTGAGACGACAAACTTGATTCAGTCTACATTGCATAAAATACTACAAGAATACTAAGAATTGTTAGTTCAATCTACAATCCAAATAATCATATTAATACACTTTCGATTGTGACAATACAAAATCTAAAAATACCCGGAAATCATTAGTTGTCTCCATTAATTAAGAAAGTTTGCCAAATGCTATTTGTATATGATGTAAATGCAAATTACAGACAACAAAAAAGTTAACTAAAGCAAAAGCTTCCAATTCAGGATCAAGAATTGGTGGAACCTTGATGCTTATTGTATGGTACAGCTGGGAATTAACAAATTCAAGAAAAAAACTGAAAAACACCATATTTTATTCAAGAAATGAAACTCTGTTGAATTAACTTCTGATTGATAGAGCTCGCTTCTACCTCTTTGCCAAGGTAGATGTAACCATATTAACCTATCGTTGTTGTCCATATCATAATCAAAAAAGCAATGCATTTAACTTGTGCACCAGCATATAATTTTGATGCCCACAAGAACTTACCTTAAAAATTAGGAGATCAAGTGTAAAGACATGATTAATGATCAGCACTAACTTGGGGAAAACAAACCAAAATTTTATCAACTAAACTTGCCAACGAAAAGTTGAAAAATATAAAACAATAGACCAAAGACGTATACAAATCAACACAAAAAAATAGAAAACAATCAGTGGCTATATGCATCAGCATATGGTTTCGATGTCCACAAGAACTTACCTGGAAAGTTCAGAGATCAAGTGTATAGCCATCATTTGCACACTGACTTAGGAAATTGGAAAAATAAACCAGAATATAATGAAACCAACAGACAATATTGAAGAAATTATAGGAAAAATTCTAGAGAAAAATATAGAATGTACTATGAAAAGACAATATTATATGCATTACTGTGACTTGAGTTCTAGAACATAAAATTATGCATGGCCAAGATTTAGACAAAACCCAACAACATTTAAAAACCCATTCTTTATATTAGTATTTCAGTTATTATAAAATTTAAAATAGACTATTTGATTGCCCAATACAATACTGAATAAAGTTGCGAAGATATTTTAGAAAATAGAATCATGAAAGAAAACAATAGATAGATTTCCATATAAACTATTATAAAAATATATATATTGTGTGATTTGAATATAATTAAGGCAGTTAAAGATTAAAGTACATCACGAATTCAAAGAAAAAGCATAGAAAATTAGATGCATAGGAAAACTTCATTTGACCAACACATGATCACTTAGTAGAGAATGTGGGAACCCAGTCTACAAACCAAATAACTTGGTAAATTTAGAGAAAGAACCAATTAACTCTAACTGAGTAACTGACTAATTGACTCTATAACATTAATTTATTACTATTATAAGAATTTACCAACAAAAGAATAATTTAAAATTATAACACTGTCTTCCGACCAACACATGATCTCCTTAGTAAAGAATGTGGGAACCCAGTCTACTAACCAAATAACTTGGTAAATTTAGAGAAAGAACCAATTAACTCTAACTGAGTAACTGGCTAATTGACTCTATGTACATTAATTTATTACTATTATAATAATTCAGCCAGTTTCAGGAGCGGTTCGCCGCACCTGAAACTGGGTGCGATCCATCAGACAAAAGACCAATTTAAAATTATAACACTATCTTCCTTCTTAGTCCTTACTGGACATAGTCAGTCATCGCGAAAGGAAATCTACCTTGACATTTGACTGAAAATCTTTGTTACATATCAATAAATCAGAAAAGAAATCACCAAATGGTTGTAAAAGTCATTGCTCAATTAATGCCCTAAAAATGCAAGTCAAATTTTAAAACCTCAAACAAATTGTGATTAACTGCAAATACCTTAAAGATAAAATGGTTTCCCACTGGAAAAAATGATGACAATCTATTTTTCATATTTTCACCACCATAGGTCCATAACCTACAAAAATATTTTTTTTGTCAAATAATTAATTAACTGATATATAACTCGTGATTTTGAGAAAATGCACACATAAAAACTGATAAAAAAAATATGTAATTGCCTGAATATTTCTTATTGGCTATCGCTAAAGTTTCATTTTTCAACAAACTAATAATAGTTGAATGCATTTAAATACAAAAAATTGAAAACCCACTTACTATTACCATATGTATTTCTGCTTCAGAAAAAGAAAAGAAAACACTTAGTGATTATAGGTCTGTACCCAACACCCATAAAATAAGGTTTCAAAAGTTCTCATTAAAATTCTAGTATGTTTGATTTTTTGTAAACAATGATAACATAGCACATTAAGAATATAGAACTCAAAGAATGCAAAGTAAAAAAAAAAACTAAAAATTATGATTTCGTATATCTTCGCTCCTCAAGTAAAATCTGTAGATCAAGTACCTTCTCTTCGTATGCTTTGTTTCGATCCATGATCTCCCTCTTGCTCCTCAGAACACTTAAGATTCAAAACCCTAATTGCCCACACCATAACCTCAATCTTCTTACTGGAAAAACTTATGATGCAAGCAGAAAAAATGCTAGCGGAAGACACGATGTGGAAGCCCTAGCAGAGCGCGCCATCGTCGTTGATCGCTGGGAATAACGTCGACACCTATGGTTTTATTTTAGGATTTAGGGTTTCTAATATGAAACGGACCGGACCTAAAGCCCATGTTTATTTCTGACTAAGTCTATGCTCTTTTGTAACCAGCCCCGTTAAGAGTCCGAAATAAATAATATTTAAAAAAAAATCTTTTTTCTTTTTAATAACTCACCGACTTTTAAAAAATTTAATAATTATTATAATCAGTTAAGTTAATATTTTAGTGTATGTTTTTTTTTGTTTATTTTAAGAATTAGCAATCATAAACCCTAAAATTTACATTAAGGTCGACATAAATCCTAGATCTCGCGAATATTAAGAATAGATGAAGACGTTTTTTTTATAGATAATTATTGATCTTTTAATAGGTGTGTGCATGTTCATATCCAAACAACCATGGCTGTAAATAGTTAGCAAACCTTAATATTTAATTAGGGTCTTTGCTAAAACAAAGACCATAGTTAGTAAGGTTCCTTTTCAGATAAGGTTCGGAGAAGAAGCTAAAGAACATCAACCACCTCTTTTAATCTCCTCGACCTCTTCCGACCTTTCTCTTTTAACTTTAGGATTCTTCTCCTCAATCAGAATCATAATGGCAACCGCGATCACAATCTTGTTTTCATTACTGATCATCACAGATGTAGTTAATTCGAACATGATCTTCGAATTGAAACATAAGTACGATGCACTACCTCCTCGAGAATCTATGATAGCGAGGTGGCAGAATGACCAAAGACGGCATGGCCGGTCTCTCTCCTCTGTAGATGTCGAGGTTGGAGCCATGGGATACATGGACACTGGGTCAGCTTATAAATTGAAATTTTGGGTATACATATATTGGGATGAGGTTATAGGAACTTATAAATTAATTCGCTTTTTTTCTTTCCCTCCATGTAGGCTCTTTTTCACAAATATTATGGTTGGGGAACCACCAAAGAACTACCCCCTTTTGATAGACACAGCCTCTGATCTTACTTGGCTTTATTGTGGGGGGTGCAAACGTTGCCCATCAGCATCTTCATTCGGGGTAATCCGATCCTTATATATATATATATATATATAGTGTTGTAATTATCAGGCGCATGATTAGGTTATTGCCACAAATTCAGATGAAAATTAAAAGCAATGATTTTTTTTACAAAGGAGGTATTAATTTGTAGAGTTTGAAATTCTCCACATAAGATCGGCCCAAATTGTCGAGGACCATTAAATTTGAATCATGATCGTTGATTTATCTCGATCGAACCAAATTGATTTTTATTTTATTTTTGTTAGTTCAAGATCATACATTACATGCTTGAAGCATCTAAAAATGGGAAGAAAGTGAAATGCAGTGATCCACTGTGTCCCTTGGCTAACAATGGAACCAAGACCGATTTGTGCACAGATGATGGCATATGTAAGTACCGTGTGCTATATGATGCCAGTAGTGTCACTAGTGGATATCTCGTGTCAGACACCATAACGTTGAATAAAGTCTCTGGAGATAGCCAAACGTCACAAATCCCGTTTGAATTCAAGTTTGGGTGAGTTTTATTTTAAACTTTGAATTATAATTATAATTCATGATCAACGTACATTTAGGGTTTACATGAATCTGAGAAATTAAAAGACATACATGCATGCATGATTCTTAAAAAAAAGATGTGGGGTGGATCAGTTTGGAGGACTAGAAAGCGAACCTTATGCATTCAATGGACATTTAGGGTTTGCAAAGACAAATATAAGCTTGTTGCATCAATTATCGGATGCGAAATTAGTGAAAAACACATTCTGCCATTGTTTGAGATCTGATTTCAAAGGTGGGACTTTTGCCCTAGGAGAAGTGGTCACCGGTAAGCCATTGCAAACGATACCTTTTGTTCTAGAACAGTACGTCTTTGATTCCAATCCGATTTTATTTTTATATGTATGAAATATTAACATTCTTCGTATTTTTGAAATAACAATCGGTAAATTGAAATGATAAAATACAGGTTAGGGTTTGCAGTAGTCACAAAGTTGTTGCAATTTGGGAAACTCTCCCTAGATATTACCAAAAGTGTAACATTAATCGACATCTCGACATCCTTCAATGCGTTCCCTAATGATACTTATAATGCTATCATGGATAATGTATGTGTATATATTTCTTAAATTAAATACCTTTCAAGTGTTATTTAATTTAATTTCAGTCAATATTACATTCATATGCAAAACTGATGTATATTGGGTTTCAATATTGCAGATCAAATCTTCCCATAAAAACATCAACTTCTCACCTCCAGATCCTTTTGTTTGTTTTGTATTTGATGGAAGGTACAATATTTAATTTCCATCTAGAGTTCGCCGCAATATTTATACCATTTTCTCTAGTAATTATCTGTACATATTTCATAAGATTTATAAAATTTCTTCTTCTTATATATGATTTTAATCCAGTATTGAAGACGACTTTCCGAAATTTACTTACCATCTTGAAGGTGGAGTTGAATTGGACCTATTGCCTCAGCAATATTTGTATGAAAATAAAGTAAGTAATTAAACAAAAGTTGATATACATTTCTAGTAGGGTTAGGGTTAATGAATGTATTTTTTTGAGATGAAACCATCTGATAATTTTATTAATTTTAAAACAAAAAAGAGGTAGTACCACATGCGGCGTACCCCACACCCTTGGCGTTGATCCAAACTGTTGATCTTTAGATCTTCACAGTCCTTGGGGACTGACATTTAGTTTCTAGCACGTATATGTGTGCATCGTTTCTACGTAGTGGGTCTAAGACAATGGAAGGGTGAAAAAACTCTGGTGTACTCTTGAAATCTTTTCATTTCCTAAGGAAAACCCTACCATCATCTTTTGATCCACTACTCGTAAGTGATCGACTTAGGGTTAGTGGATGTAGTGGTAGAGGTTTCCTCTGATTTCAAAAAAAAACATTGATGTACGGGCTAGGGTTTGGATGACTACAATGTATTATTTTTTAGGGTGTGGTAATTAATTGTGTTTTATGGATCAAAGCACCCAAGTTCGCATATCAGATAAAATATTCTTTTGAATTTTCTAATTTCTTCATCTTTTGTTTCCTTTCTCATACATATATAATTCGTCGATGGCCAGCCTAGTGAATGGTGCATAACGATTGATAATTCTAAATCATTACCAGTTAATAAAGATTGCATTATTATTGGCGGTATGTTTTGTACAATACCTTAGATAAACATAAATCAGGTGTGATTTAATGCTCTATCCATGTTATAAAAATGATAATGATTTTTTTTAATCTTCTAAATGCAGCAAATGTCATGGTGGACAAATTGGTTGTTTATGATATTGAAAAAGAAGTCATTGGCATTGTGAATTATAATTGTAAGTATAAGAACAACCAATGTCTCTATTTCATCAATTTACAAAACCCTAAATATTTATCAAATATATGTGCATGATATCTTGGTCATATGCAGGTTCTTCAACTATTAAAATGAAAGATACCAAAACTGGAAAAGCTTTCAATGTACAATCACATGAAATTACTCTGGACTCTAAATCTAAAGGGGTGAAAATTGGAGGAGGGATAATATTAGTTTGTTTACTAAGTATGATTTTAAATTACTTTGCATTTTGTTATTAAGTTGTATGCAATATATAGGAGCTTTTCGTTGTAGCCGTCACATAATGTGAACTTTACATTTCGATCTGCAAAATACAGAAGGTTCACACCAAGCGACTATCGCACCTAAACTGACTAGTTTGTGTGTGTGTGTATATTTGTGTGTATAATAAATTAGTATTTTGTTATTTTATATAGTAATTTTCCGTTTCCGATCAGAAGAAGCGAGCACCAATTTCCCAAAAATTGAGCAGAGGTCCTAGAAAATCATTTGCATTAGGCCAAAAGTGTGCATGTATGTAAACGACAAAATTGATAAATGATTTTTTTTTGAAAATTAACCTAGTCAAGGATGACAAACATCAACTCCTGTATTTGTAAAAAATGAGAGATTAATTTATGTGAGCCTAAAATTATGTAGAGTAATTGTTAGAATAACCTTGTTAGTTATAAACGGTTATTAGTAGTTAGGTGTTAATAATTGAGTCTATAAATCGAATTTGTAAATCAATGGATATTCAGCAAGTTTAATCAAATACTATTCAGTTTGATTATCTTATATGATGTCAGAGCTTCAGGTTGAGAGTCATGTCAACCGATCAAATTTCCATTGAAAATTCGGACCGTTCTCTGATCGTCATCGTCGCTCCCACACAATCTTCGTCAGCAAAGATTGTTATGAAGCCGATGAGTTGTATACAACTTGATAAAAGCAATTATTTTTCATGGGAAGTACAGTTCTCTGCGATGTTTCCTGGGTTTCAGTTGTTTAATTACGTTCTTGGGAAAGTCAACTTGTCGTCACCATCGTCAATTCAACAGGATCAATTGATCCTAAGTTGGATACTTACAAGATACATTCGACGACCATTCTCTCTCAGGTTTCTTCTTGTAAAACTTCGGCAAAGGTTTGGTCCGGCTTGCGCAGATTATATACATCAGGAACACAAACACACCAACTTCATCTCCGGCTTCAACTTCATAGTCAATACGTAAGGGAGGATTGAGCATGGAGGACTATATCTCCAAGATTTCAATACTAAATTAAGGACACACTAGCATCGACTAGGGAGAAACTGAAAGAGTCAGAAATCATTTTCATCGCCTTGGGAAGATTGGGAGAAGATTTCGAATCGTTTATGACGGCAATGACTACTCGTTTTGTATCAAATCTAACTTTTCGGAATTGTGTGAATTATTGATAGATCACAATTTGCGTAGGGAAAAATCAAGAATGGTAAATCCTGAGGTAGTTAACGCAGCTACGAAATCAATTTCTCCCTGCAATAATCCGAGATTATCCAAGTTTGACGTTCGCTGTCAGATATGCTCACGAAAGAGGCATAATGCCACAAATTTCTATAATCGTCTGAATCTTACGCACTATCCAACCTCAAATGGAAGAGTCTTGTCTTCACTCGGTCCTAATGGAAACAATCGTGGTCAAGCTTCGGAAATCTTGTGATATCGTCGTCTGATGCGGCTTCGATGTGGTACCCCGATACTGGGGCTACATCTCACATCACGTCTTTCTTAGAGAATGTTCAACATCCAAGGGCCTATAACGGTAATATCTTCACGGAAGATAGAAGTCCTCTCCCGATTAATTGTTTGGGTCAAACACAAAGCTTTTGCCGATTCTCATAGCTTTATTCTTCGTGATCTCCTTCTTGCTCCTTCTGCTACTCGAAGCTTATTATCTGTAAACAAATTACGTGTCGATAATAATGTGTTTGTTCAATTTGATTCACAGAGAGTGCAAGTGAAGGACTCGGCTATTGAGGAGGTACTGCTAGGGACTAGAGAGGGTGTCGAATGGGGGATTATACGAGTTACCTATGAAGATCAGGCCAGGCAGAAAGGTTGTTAATTCTTGCGGAAATTTACCAGCACACTACTTATGGCACTGTCGCCTAGGGTATTTTAATTTTTCATATATCACTACAAGAAAACAGACCTTTAGGGACGGATTTAGCGACGGATTTGAACCGTCGCTAAATATTAAGAAGGATTTCGTGAAAATTTCGCGATGCTAGCGACGGCTTGCAAAAGCCGTCTCTAATTCTGATTTTTCGTTAATATATGTCTATACTTGAAAAACAAGGTGTAATAAAAACTGGCCCAAAATTGTTCAAACTTTGTAATTCATGTGAACCCGAAAAATCTCACACTCATCCTCACCCCTCTCGCTTAATCATCTACAAGACACTTGCACTCGTCTTTTCTGATATTTGAGTACAAGCCCCCGTAACCTTAATAGAAGGTTTTGTAGAAACAAGATTTTCAATGACATATTTAATTGTTATTTAATCTTAATTATAGTAAACCCTAATTAACAATATATAGACGTATATGAGTTAAATTATATATATAAATTTATTTAAACTCATATGAAATAAAATTGAATTGATACATGGTGTGAGAAAAGCTCATCTATCTATGCAAGCTTCAAAGAACTCCTTGGTGAAAAACGTGTAGCATTAAACACTCTCAATTATCTCCACCAACTCAAGATTAATCCAAGATTCAATGTTATCCAACAAATCTCAACTACAAGATCTTGGTTTAAATGCTTCACAATAACCCATGCAAGAATTTCAAAAGTTGAACTACAAGAAGAAGATTCCCCTTGAAGAATTTAATAAAATTAAAAGAATCTCTCTTTTCCCCATGCAAGTAAAAGTTGAAGAAATTTACCTCTCAATACCATCCACGTTTTCTATATAAGGAGGGGCACACCCAAGAGCAAAAGACATCACTTACCATCTTTGTTGAATCTCTCTTTGATTCAAAGCTCTACTTCTCATTCTCTTGCTCTTGCTCAAGTTTTAGCTCTCCATCAAGCTTTGTGGGAATTGTTCTCAAGGTTGTGTGCTCAAGTTTTTCAACTTCTTCCCCTCTTATACATGTTAAGAGTGTGTTAGAAAATCAAACTCCACATCTTGTAAGTGTTCCAAGTGTTGTGAGAGGTGTGTCTCAACATCAACACTTGAAAGGTTACACGAGCCCAATCATGAAACTCGATTTTGTTCTATAGATTTTCGGAAAACTCTTAGGTGGAATCTACCTCAAAAATTCAAAGGTTTTTAAGAATGCCCTTAATACTCTGAGGTGAAAGTTTAAACTGTGAAAATACTTGGTTTGTAAGTGTAGTAGCCTTAAAGATTACAGAGGTTCTTAAAAGTTCCCTTGAATACTCTAAGGTGGAAGTCTGCCCGTAAAAGGCTTGGTTCGTAAGCGTAGTGTAGCCTTAAAGCTTACAGAGGTTCTTAAGAGTGCCCTTGAATACTTTAAGGTGAAAGTCTACCCGTAAAAGGCTTGGTTCGTGATCTCTATGTTTACAAGAGGTTTTGCCTTACAAGAGGTTTTGTTATTACCTTTAGGTTAGTGATCTCTATGTTTCATCAGAACTAGATTAGCCCTTGTTTGGGTGAACTAGTATAAAAATCCTTGTGTTCTTTTTATTTTCCGTTTTTATATTTTTAAATAATCCAATAAGATAAAAAGAACTAAAGAAATCCCTCATCCAGTTATCTGATTATACATTGAGGTTAATTGACTACTTTCTTGCAGGTCCCTCATCTAGTTATCTGGTCATTTCCTGAGGTTACTTTAAGTTAAAATTACTATGCATTTACCTAGTCATTTATATTTATATATTTTAACTTATATTATAACTTTTATGCTTATAAGAAAACTTAGTATTCATATACTACAGTTGGCTTAAAAAGCACTATCAGTCAAGTTAAAATCTCTATCCAGTTAACTGGTCATTTATAATATATTTTAACTTATAATATAACGTGTGCTCATAAGATAATTAGTATTCATATACTACCGTTGTTTATAAAACACTATCTGATAAGTTGACTCAGTATTTATATACTGTAGTAAACTTTGAAAGAACATGCAATCTTTTATAAATTTTTGTTCATAACTTGTATTCTCAGTTCTCAGGTATTTCGCAAATCAACTGAGAAATCACGAAAAGAGGCTATAACCCCCCCCCAAGCCTCTGATCAAGATCCTACAGGTTTCTCTTACTATATCAGTTTCGTAGATGCCGGAACTAACTTTAATTGGGTCTACCTTGTCGTCCAAAAGAGCGATCTTGTAACATCCTACTTAGTATGTTAACAATCTGACACTATGACAACGAAATGAATTTATGTGTTCAATAATCTCATAAATTTAAATACCAAACAACACTAGGATTTCAAAGGTAACAAAAACAGGGTTTTGATAACAACATTGTTTATAAAGATCTAATTTAATGATTGAAAGCTCTGAGATGCTCCATCCCGTCCTCGCGTCCCATTACATCTACTTCCACTCTACCACATCACTAATAAAAATATAGATGAGTCATTGTATCATGACTCAGTATGGTTTCCCCTACATATCAGTCGAACCGCATTGTAAAGCAATCAAAATCACAAATATCAAGTAGATCATGATACTTTTTCATTATATTATAACACTCACACTTCACATATAATTTTGTCATTCTGTAACACTTACAACGCACTTATAATTTGGTTCATACCAACACTACCATCACTTACTCAATAACACTTCACTTACCTATCGCAAGATCTCACTTATAAATTCACAAATCAATTAACATCATGAAGATAAATGTAGACCAATCTGAAATTTTAAATAACGGTTAAAACTCTGAAAGAAAGAGTACGGAATAGAGATAAATAGCAAATCAAGCCATATGACATGTGTCTAAATAACCATGGGATTATAAAGCTCTAAAAGTCATGTAAATCAACCTGCAAATTCTAAACGCCGGGTAAAACACTGAAAGAAAGAATCTGAATTCTGAAAATCATGTTGTTAAATCCGTAGGAGGGTGACCGCCGATGCTAGCGAGTGCTCGACTGGAGTTGATTGAGCAGGACAGTCGCTCAATTCGTGTTGCTCAGCAACGGGAGGAGAAAGAGGGCGGATTCTAGGGTTCTTCGAACTAACTGCTACCCTAGAATCCGTTAAGAGTAGATTGATTGAATAACAGTGTATCTGATTTAATTAATCTAATCATTGGTTTACATGGTTTATTTATACTAAATACAGTTAGACTAAATGATGCTAATTACGGTTATTACAATAATAATTATGTTATAACTATTTTGCTAATATTATAACAACTTAGTATTATTTAGTCTGGTCCATAGCCTATTCCAAATTGGCCCAGCTGCATTATTAAAACATTTGCAACATTTACCCAAGACTTCCTTATTATCACAAGCACAACCCTCATTTAAACTTTTGCATCTTTAACCTCAAGTACTTCTCATTCTTAGCCTTGGGTTATTTATCTGTCCAGTTTTCTTGACCAGATAATTGCCTTTAGGTCCTGTAACCATGATTAGAATATTTCTTATAAATCACTGATTTACAGTGGGGTTATGGCACTGTAATTCCTTTACTCCCCCCTCAAGCCTTGGAGTATATGTTCAATATTCCAAGCTTGGAGTGGAATATTGTGATCTCTCTCTCACCAAGTGCTTTTGTGAGAAAATCCGCAAGTTGGGACTTAGTTCCAATTTGCTTCAATGAGATCATTTTTTTATTTATCATCTCTCTTATGAAATGACAATCCACCTCTATGTGTTTTGTCCTCTCATGGAAGACTGGATTATTTGCTAGGTATATTGCCGATTTATTATCAGAGTAGAGGTCTGTGGGTTTAGTGATTTTGATTTTTAGTTCATCCATCAATTGATGGATCCATACAATCTCACATGTTACTTGAGCTATAGCTCTATATTCTGCTTCACATGATGATCTGGCTATTGTGTTTTGTTTCTTGGTTTTCCAAAAGATTAATGAATCTCCTAGCATGATGCAAAACCCTGTTAATGATTTTCTACTGATTTGGCAAGCTGCCCAATCAGCATCACAATATCCTCTAATCATCATTCTTGCATTTTTATTGTATAAAACTCCTTGCCCTGGTGCATTGTTAATATACCTTCTTAGTTTGAACAGAACCCTGTAGAAGCTTAGGTCTGGTCTGCATTTTCTAAATAAGCCAGTTTATTGAGAAGCTTAGGTCTGGTCTTGTTATATTTAGGTATATTAGTGTTCCAACCATCTTCCTGTAGAAGGTTGGATTACTTATTAGTGTTGATTTGTCATTTTTAAGGTTTATAAACCTTTCCATTGGAATTTTGGATAGTTTTGCACCAGACAGTCCAGATTCTTCTAGAATTCCTATAGTGCATATTTTCTTTGGGATAAGTATATGCCCTAAGGTGAATAGGATACCTCAATGTCTAGAAAATAGCTTAGCTTTCCAAGGTCTTTCAGTTTAAATTGGTTTTCTAGCTGAGCTTTTATTATCCCAATTTCTAGCTCATTGCTACTTGTTAGGATGATATCATCCACATAAACAATGAGGTATAATATATTCTGATTTTTTTTTCTAATGAAGAGGGAATAGTCAGATTTTGCTTGAAAGAACCCTATTTTTAGTAGGACTCCTCTTAGCTTTTCAAACCAGCTTCTTGAAGCTTGTTTTAAGCCATATAATGACTTGTTTAGTTTGCACACTCTTTTATCTTTTTCTTCAAGTAAGCCTTGTGGGGGTTTCAAATAAACCTCTTCATATAAATCACCATGCAAAAAAGCATTGTTTACATCCAATTGATATAGGTTCCATCCTTTGATGGAAGCAACTGATATTATGGTTTTTATGGTTACCATTTTAACTACAGGTGCAAAAGTTTCAAAAAAATCGAAACCTTCCTTTTGTGTAAAGCCTTTGGCAACAAGTCTTGCTTTATACCTTTCTACTTGGCCATCTGATTTATATTTGATCTTATAAATCCATTTTGAACCAATGGATTTCCTGTTTTTAGGGAGATCTGTGAGAGTCCATGTGTTATTCTCTTTTAAGGCTCTCATTTCATTTTGCATTGCTTCAACCCATTTTGGGTCATTTGAAGCTTCATTGTACGAGCTTGGTTCATGATTAACTGTTATTTGTTTTAAAAAATGTTTATGGTGTTCATTTATTTTATTATATGAGACATGGTTGGTCATTGGGTATTTTGACTCATTTTGTTTTATTTTTCCTTTATTTTCTAGAATAAAATCTTGAAAATGTTTTGGTTTAGTTATTTTTCTTCCATACAAACTTATTTTGTGGCTTGTTTGTTGTGAAGAATCATCTTCATTGGATTCTATTTTATTTTGGTTTTGATCTGATGTGTTTTCTGAAAAATATGATTGTTTACTCAGATTTCTATTTTTATTTAATGTTTTCAGACATTCTTGTCCAGGGTTTTGTCTTTCTTCAGAATATATTTGTTCTTGTTCTGAACATTGTTTGTTTTTAGGATTTTCATTTAGACTGTCCTGTTTGGAACTTGAATCAATTGGTTCTCCACCAATTAATTGCCTGTTTAGAATTAGTTTTTTTCTTTTGTTTTGTTCAGTAACCTGGTTCTGAGGTGTATCTGAACTTTGCTCTTGTTCTGAGCAGTTTTGTTCTTCTTCTGAACATTTTTGCTCTTGCTCTGAGCAGTTTTGCTCTTGTTCTGAGCAGCTTTATTCTTGTTCTGAGTAGTTTTGCTCTTGTTCTGAATGGATGATATGTCCTGGGTTTATTGCTATTTTTTTATTTGTTTCTGATGATTTATTTTCATATATGTTTTTATCACAAGAGTTAGTTGTTTCATCAGCCTGGTTATTTGCAGGTATATCTGATGATTTTATATTTGTTGTTGTTTTGTTTCTTTCAGGTATGACTGCTGGAATTTTGATTTTGTTACTGGTTTCAGATTGTGTATCATCTGAATTTCCAGATTTTGTTTTATTTTTTTCTTGATATTCATTATGATGATGAATGATTTGATTATACAATTCTTGTAATGGTTTTTCATTATCTTTTATATTTTCAATTGAGGTTTTAAAAGGAAAAATATTTTCCCTAAATGTTATGTTTCTTGAAATATGAAAATCCATATTATCTAAATCTAATATGAGATATCCTTTTGTGTTGGGTGGATATCCCATAAAAACACCTTTAAATGTTCTTGGTGAAAATTTATGTTCTCTTTTATTTGTAGTTACATAACATAAACAACCAAATGTTTTAAGGTTGTTATAACTATGTGTTTGTTTATATAGAATCCCATAAGGAGTTTTGTTTTTTAAACCCTTTGAAGGTATCCTATTGATTATATAGACAGTTGTTAAAACACACTCCCCCCAATATTTTAAAGGTACTGCACTTTGAAAGTGCAATGCTCTTGCTACCTCCAACAGATACTTATGTTTTCTTTCAACAATGACATTATGTTGAGGGGTATATGGACAGGAATATTGATAAATTATTCCATGTTTATCTAATAATGTTTTGAATTAATTTCTCCTCCATTATCACTTCTTATTGTTTTTATATTTTTGTTGAAGAAATTCTTAACTCTTATTATGAATCTTGTCATGCATTCTAAAACCATGTCTTTAGTTTTGATTAAAAAAATCCAAGTCATCCTACTTAGATCCTCAACTATAGTTAGGAAAAAAGAATAACCATCATGTGTGGTTATTGGGAATTTTCCCCAAATATCTGTGTATTAGATCAAATAGATGTTTTGATTTTGACAAGCTATTTTTGAATTTTAATTTAGCTTGTTTTGCAAATGGACAGATATGGCATGTTTCTTTTATAGAATCAAAATCTTTATTAAAATCTGAATTTATTTGTTTATTTTGAAAAACATATCCATTATCTAGTTTATTACAATCTGATTTTACAAATGGTTTACATTCTATTTTTTTAGCCTTAGCTAGAAGCTTCATCTTCTCTGATGATAAGTGCTCCAGCCTTCTATGCCAAATTTGAGAATCCATGGCTATGCATGCAAGATCAGGAGATTGTGGCTTCAAGAAGTAGAGTCCACCTTGGCATCTACCCTGTCCAATTACTTTCCCTGATATTCTTTCCCGAAATTGACATTCGATTTCATCAAAAATGACATTTACATTTGAGTCAGATGCTAATCTATTGACTGAAATTAGGTTAACCTTAAATTGGGGAATGTATAAGGCGTTTTTAAGTACAATATCTTTAGATATTGTTATATTTCCTGTTGAGATAACTTTACATTTTTCACCACTTGGTATGGTGACAAAATGTTCATGTTTCTCTATTGGGGTTTTATCAAATAAATGGATGCTTTCAATCATATGCTTGGAAGCTCCAGTGTCTATGATCCAAGTATTTTTGAAATTTAATGAAAAGTTCATACCTGAGGATTTGTTTAAAAAATCCTTAAGCATCATAAGTTCTTCATTAGTCAGATTTTGCATATTCATTGAAGTTGAGGCTTGATTTGCTGTTTCTGTAGAATCTTTCTTTGGATCATCTTTCTTTTCTTTTCTGAATTTCTTTTTATCATTTGGGAAGCCTACTAAATGATAGTATTCTTCTCTTGTATGACTAAAAAATTTGCAGTTGTCGCAATAGTACCTACTATCTAATTTTTTTCCTACTATCCCCTTTCTCTTTGGTTCTTCCTTTTTTCCTTCTTTTTCATATTTCTTTGCAAAAAAAGCATTGGACTCCCCACCCAATTTTTCTTTAAAGTTGTCTCTGTGTTTTTCTTCTTGTGTGACCAAACAGAAAACTTGATTCATAGTAGGGAGTTCAGGGTATGCTAGAATCTGACTCCTAAGATTCCTGAAATTGTCATTCAATCCTAGCAAAAAATGACGTATTCTATCTTTTTCCAATTTCCTATTATAAATTGGAATACAATTTGCACAAAAATTGCAGTCGGGTTTCTCAATTTCCACAAACTGATCCCATAATGACTTAAATTTATCAAAGAAAATGGAAACAGTTTCATCTGATTGACTTAAGGTATTTATCTCATACCTTAGCTGACTTGTACAGTCTTGGGTGCATTTTTCTGTTTATATCTTTCTTGGAGATCAGCCCATGCTTCATATGCAATTTCTGTGTGTATTAGAGTTGATGCGATTTGGGGGGAAACACTGTTGATGATCCAAGAGAGGACTAGATCATTGAGCATTTCCCAATCCTCATAATCTTCTCATGTTTCATTCAGAGGTTTTTTTATTTTTTCCATTTATAAAAGCTGTCTTCTTCCTAGAAACTAGGGACAACTTCATACTGTTTGCCCAAGCTATATAATTCCCTTCACCTGTGAGTTTTTCTACCACCATTTGGGCACCTGGGTGATCTCCAGCAGTTAGATAATAAGGAAATGTTCTTGAATACTTGGTCTCCTTTTTGTATTTCTTTAACTCTGTTTTCTTCTTCAACCTGCTGGAATTCTTGGAATTAATTGAAGAAGATTTATTTTTACCTTGGCTGCTTGAATTTGTGGAGCTTTCTTCATTGGAAATCTCCTTTTCTTTATCAGAGCCAGCCATCTTAGCAGAAGCGGATTTGTTGGAGTTGCGGTCAGCTACTGGAACATCCGATACCATGTTAAATCCGTAGGAGGGTGACCGCCGATGCTAACGAGTGCTCGACTGGAGTTGATTGAGCCGGACAGTCGCTCAATTCATCAACGGGAGGAGAAAGAGGGTGGATTCTAGGATTCTTCGAACTAACTGCTACCCTAGAATCCGTTAAGAGTAGATTGATTGAATAATAGTGTATCGATTTAATTAATCTAATCATTGGTTTAAATGGTTTATTTATACTAAATACAGTTAGACTAAATGATGCTAATTACGGTTATTACAACAATAAATATGTTATAACTATTTTGCTAATATTATAACAACTTAGTATTATTTAGTCTGGTCCGTAGCCCATTCCAAATCGGCCCAGCTGCATTATTAAAACATTTGCAACATTTACCCAAGACTTCCTTGTTATCACAAGCACAACCCTCATTTAAAATTTTGCATCTTTAACCTCAACTTCTCATTCTTAGCCTTGGGTTATTTATCTGTCCAGTTTTCTTGACCAGATAATTGCCTTTAGATCCTGTAACCATGATTAGAACATTTCTTATAAATCACTGATTTACAGTGGGGTTATGGTACTGTAATTCCTTTACATGTTACCTAATAGAAATAAATAGCAAATCAAACCAAATTAAACTAAAAATCTGAAAATGAATGAAATAAATGTTCATGTAAACAAAGCAAAAAAAAATCAATAAATATGCAGATATGAGAATCTGGATTTGTTTAGAATTAAACCACTCTACCGAGTGTCCACAAATCTATAAATATGAAAATATGGAAATAAACTTTCATCAATCAGAAAATAAATACCATATATACAAGCATACAGTTCAGAGATATTAATGATCGATCATATCGATCCCCCATATGATCAAAACCCAACCCAATCATCGAAGAAAGTCATTCACAAAACTAGAGAGAAAACATGTTAATAGATAATATAATAAATAGGAAGAAAAGAAATAATGAAACCAAGGTACCAGTCCTTCACATCCTGCAAAACAGATGTCATAAACACCTAGGGTGACATCAAAATAACACACAATAGAATGACATCTATCATATTAAAAGATCTATAAGTTACCAACACACTCACTTTTTAACCGATTCTAGTCTCTAAACTCATCAAATCAGTCACCCAATCCAGCAACATTGATCCTAATTTTTATGTTTTCAAAACCCAAAACCACATGGTAAATCAATGTATCCTCAATATTCAGAAATTTTCTCTATCTATTTATGCTCAGAAATCTCATACCTCGTTTTGTTTTTGAGACCTCTCCCTACACAATCCACACCAAGCTTTCCAACCACCTGACACCTCCTCACTCGTTTCCCGGATGATCCCACCCTAGCCTTGCCGAAATAGTTGTCGTTACACTCACGTTTTTCCCCACCTTCCCTCTTTTCATCCTTTGTCTATATACTCTTTTCTTTCTAAACCCTAACCATTATTTTAATATGGTTTCACTTGAACGGACCCAACTTACGAAATTAGCCCACTCTTAAATTGAAACCCTTTTTTATATTTTTTTTTTGTTTTCTTTATATCTATATATATTTGTTTTCCATGGTTATCACAGATCTGTATCGGGTTTTCGAGAGTTTCAAGACTTAGGTGGAGAGGCAATGCGGTGAAAAAATTCTTGCTATACAAACTGATAACGCAATGGAATACCGGAAGCTTGAAAACAAACTAGAAGAACTACTGGATATCAATCACTGAATGTCGGCCACGTACTCACACCAACAGATGGATCGAGTAGAGAGGAGACATCAGTACATAATTGATACGACAGTCACATTGCTGCGTCATGCTGGTCTACCCAATCAATTTTGGGATTATGTGGCTCTGACTTCATGTTACTTATACAACAGAAATCTGACACCATTGTTAGCCAGAAAATCCCCAATGGAGGCACTACTTGGGAGATAGTCAGACTACACAAAGTTTTGAGTTTTTGGGAGTTCGTGCTATCCTTGCCTTCGACCTTATCGAAAAAACAAAATGGACGCGAAATCAACCCAGTGCATCTTTGTAGGGTACTCCATGACTCAAAATTGCTACCTATGCTTTGATTCAAATAGCCAGAAGGTATACGCCTGCCAGGATGTGAATTTTAACGAAGAAAAATTTTCTTTGAATAGTGAATTATTTGGGGATCGTAATGAAATCTGCACAAAAGTTATTGGGGATCGGGCGGGCAGTTCACTTCGAGAAGACTCGATCCAATAAAATTGATTTGGGGATTCTACCGATAACGAATGCTTCTATTCAGACCGAAAATTTCACGATTGACAACACAGATATTTCGGACCCGGGCAATTCATCGCACGAACCAGACCTAAGATCGAAGACACCGGCCGTGTTGAACTCTTTGGCAGAAGATCTTTCGATGATAGAAGACGCCATCGAAGAGCCGGATGACGACGACGCCTCCGTTGATGCAGAATCTGGAGCAAATACAATTCCAGTTCCAGCCACAATGGTCATTAGAAGCTCCGTTGGAATTTTTAAACCCAACCTGAGGTTTGCATTGGCCGTAGAAGCTTCGGATGTGCCTATTCCGAAGTCGGCGAAATCAGCTCTTCTTATTCCTCAATGGAAGAATGCTATGATTAAAGAATTCAAGGCACTTCAAGATAACGGAACATGGGCATTTGTAATACGGTTACCGGAGGATAACGTAATTAACACCAAATGGGTGTTTAAACTAAAACAGAAGGGGGATGGAATGATCGAATGTTTTAAAGCGTGTTTAGTAGCAAACAGGATATGTCAGGTCTACAACTCAGATTACCTAGATACCTTCAGTCCCATTGTTCATCCACTGTCTGTTGGATTGGTATTAATGTTGGCAGTTACAAATAGTTGAATGCTTCATCAAATTGATATATCGAACGCCTTTTTGCACAACACCCTCGAGGAGCAGAACATTATTTCACAACTGTATGGTTTTGTTGATGATTGGGTTCCGGATCAAGTGTGTCTTCTTCATAAGTCACTGTACGGACTTAAAAAATTGTCGAGGTATTGGTTCCAAAGGCTGAGTGGGTTTCTATTAACGTTGAAGTTCAAGGAATCTGCTATTGATCCTTCATTATTCATTTACTGTCAACATTCTATTACGGTATTTTTGTTCGTATATGTCAATGATATAGTGATAGTGGGATCAGATGAGGAACAAGTCAAGAAATTAATACAAAGATTGGCAACCGAGTTCCCAATAAGAGATTTAGGCGACCTGGAATTCTTTCTAGGCGTACAGGTAAATCGTTTCAAGGAAGGGTTGCATCTGTCATAAACCTAATACCTGATGAATCTCCTCCGAAGTTGTGATATGGATAACTTGAAGCCAGACTTCACACCAATGCTAGCAGACATCAATCTTCAGTCGGACGAAGCAGTAATCCAAAACGCTTGGGAATTTCGGCGGATCATCGGATCCTTACAGTACATAACACTAACAAGGTCAGATGTTCAAGTCGTGGTCAATCGGCTTTCACAGTTCATGGTAGAACCAAAAATGGTTCATTGGGCATCTATGAAACGTGTGCTCTGGTACTTATTTGAAATACAAAAGTACGGCATTGTGCTAAGGAAGGTCAACGATTTCGGAATCACGACATATTGCGACGTCGACTGGGGATGTGACACAATCGACCGCAAGAGTTGGACATGTTTTCTAGTCTATGTGGGAGGAATGTTGGTATCTTGGGTTTGACGGAAACAGAGCACACTTGCTCGCTCAAGTACGGAGGCCGAGTACCGAGCAATAGCTACAACAACCCAGGAGGTCAAATGAGTCCGCTCAATGTTGTTCGAATTGGGAGTGAAGGTTCCGCGACCCATGGTAATCTTGTTAGATAATTTAGGAACGACATTCATAATGAAGAACCCGATTGACCATATCAAGCTTAAGCACGTAGCACTCGATCTTCACTTCGTCCAGGAAAAGGTGGAAAGAGGGGATATCATTGTAAAACATATTCCTGGAAGAGAGAAATATGCATACATTTTAACTAAGCACTACCACCGAGGACCTTCTCCATCCTACAAGAAAAGCTTGTCGGAGAACCTTCGTTAGGGTTTTAGGGAGGGTGTGTTAGAATAACTGTGTTAGTTATAAACGGTTATTAGTAGTTAGGTGTTAATAATTGAGTCTATAAATAGGATTTGTAAATCAATGGATATTCAACAAGTTCAATCAAATACTATTCAGTTTGATTATCTTATAGTAATTAATGAACAATCAATACAAAACCTAGGGTTAACTAGAGATTGGAAATGGAGACCCAAGGATGATCTTAAAGAACGAGACGACGAGAGTCGTTTTCTTAGAGTCTTGATTTTAGTTTACTGTTCCATCAATTGATTGTAATAAGGACTATCTTACGATAGCTATGTTGGATTGTGATCTGAGGCTACAAGGGGGGTTTAGTAATCTTTTTTCGCGTACTGCAGATTTGAACGGAAATATCTGCAATAACACTCAATAATAGCAATGAAAATATAATAATACACCAGGGATCACAGACGGTCGCCCGTATCATGCGGCCCGTCTACGGTAAGGTTACCTCCGTCACCTTCCGAAGCTTCTATAAAAACCAGTACCGATTTCCAAAGTACCGATCTCCACCTGAAATCCATTTCTGAAATCTCTACCTCCATTTGCTGAAATCCATTTCCAAAGTACCGATCTCAACCTGAAAGCTCTGCCTCCGATAGTTCTATATTTCCAAAGTACCGATCTCCACCAGTACCGATTTCGAACCTCACTTCAACACAGTACAGTGACGCCGCTGTCTATCTCCAATCGAAAATCACCGGTGAACGGTCTCCGCGATGGTGATTTCGAACTGGAGGTCGGAACTGGAGGTCGGAGTTCCGCGATGGATCTCCGATCGGAGTTCGGAACTGGAGTTCCGCGATGGGTCTCCGATCGGAACTGGAGTTCCGCGATGGGTCTCCGATCGGAACTGGAGTTCCGCGATGGGTCTCCGATCGGAACTGGAGTTCCGCGATGGGTCTCCGATCGGAACTGGAGTTCCGCGATGGGTCTCCGATCGGAACTGGAGTTCCGCGATGGGTCTCCGATCGGAACTGGAGTTCCGTGATGGGTCTCCGCGATGGGTCTCCGATCGGAACTGGAGGTCGGAACTGTATTTCGTGGAACTCCATTTGGAACTGGTGATCGGAACTCCAGTTCCGCGAAATGGAGTTTCGCGAACTGGAGATCGGAACTGGTGATTTCGCGGAACTGCATTTCGCGATGGATCTCCGATCGGAACTGCACTTCGCGGAGTTCCCCCTATAGGAACTGCATTTCGCGATCGGTGATTTCGGAACTGAAGATTTCTGGTCCTCAAAGGGGACCGTCCGAACAAGGGGTCGTCCCAGAAATGCGCCGTATAATAATATAACAATAATATTAATAGTGATATAATATTATTATTATATAAATATATATTATGCATTTAAAAATAACAAGCCTCTTAAACACCTGGTAACAGGTCGAAAACTTAATGGAAATGACTTGAAAGTAAATGACCTCTTAAGCACTTGATAACAGGTTGAGGACATTGAAGTAAATGACTTGAAAGTAAATCGCCTCTTGAGCACTTGATAACAGGTCGAGGACTTTGAAGTAAATGACTTGAAAGTAAATTACATCTTAAACACCTGATAACATGTCGAGGACTTTGAGGTAAATTAAATATAAGTATATTATATATATATATATAGATAGATAGGCTTAAAATCAAAATGTAATATGCAATAGTAGTAATCGATTTTATGTTTAAGTTATAGCTAGAAATTTAAATGAGACAAGGAACACAAAGAGATTTATACTTGTTCGGTCCCAACGGACCTACATCCAGTCTCGTGAATTTGACTCACGAAATACACTAGCCTAAATGTATTGGCAAACCTATCAGAGCTTTTAAGGCTACAACGCTCAAGAACCTCTTGTAAGCTTTCAAAGGCTACAACGCTTACGAACCTCAAGTTTTTATAGTAAACTTACAACTATACCCCAAGTCTTTCAAGGTAGACTTAGTACCTAAGAGTTTTTTAGATAACTCTATAAAACTAACCTAGAGCTTTATGGTTTAGCTCAATAACCCTCCTTACACTTTAGTGATCTTAAGACAATTTTCTCAATCAAAGTTCAATACACACGAAAATAATGTAGAAGTTTAAGAATACAACACTTCAACCTTGCTATGAACACTCAAGAAGATTAGAAGAAGAAAAAGTGTAGAGTTTTGAACACCTTTGAGCAAAGAACACTTGAACACGACTTGGAGAACTTGAGCTTGGAAGCTTTTGAAAGTTGTGGACTTGAGAGTGAAAATGTGGAGCTCAAAGTAAAGATTTGGAAAGCTCTTATATGTGTGGTTGGCGTTTGGCATGGGTATACCTCTTTATTTATAGCATTGACTAAATCACCTCTTCCATTGGATATTGAATGAATGGTTCATTGATATCTCACTAGAGTCCAAAATGTGGTTGAGATTTTCTTTTTGTTTTATGATAAGTTTTTCTTTAATCCATATTAAGCTTCTCTTCAACCCATGTTTTTCTTATATTATTTCCATGTAATTATCTTTGTAGTATTTGATTTCATCTTTATTTTGAATATTACTACAAGACAAAGATTAAGAATAGTCAATGGTAATTAAAAATAATTCTCAAATATAAGATGTTAATCTGTTGACCATGAATTTAGGTTTTTAACTTTTAACTTGATTTTATACATGGTCAAATAATTCTAGGGTTAATATGAGCCTAATTGAGATTGTGTTTAATTCAAGTTCAATTCACTCTATTGAATCCCAAATACAACATGTTGATTTGTTGACCACAAAATTGACTTTTGACTTTAGAGTTTATTTAGACATGGTCAAATAAATTTAGGGTTTAATATGAGTCTAATTGAGATTATGTTCAATTCAAATTAAATTTACCCTATTGAATAACAACACGATTATGGTTAATATAAACACGATTATCAATACTAATATGTATCGTCAATTTAGATTTTACAAGGTATAAAGAAGTAATTAGCTTGATAAAACAGAATAATTACTGAACTGAATCTAATTGCAAATAAGTAAAACAGAAGCACTTACAGTTTTAACTAAGAAAGAAACTGTAAGGTTCGGTTTGCAATTTTTACCACTTAAAACTAATAACGGAATAGAAAGGAACGTGAGCAATTTTCACTCGATTGCTTGCCGGACGGCGAGCTCTGTCTGCCGGAATCGGCTCATAGCTCCCAAGGTCGCCGTTGGATCACCACGATAGTTTTAACAAGGTAGACATTGAATTTTGATATGGATATTGCGCTATGAAATTCTGTTGAAAACAGGGTTTTACATAATTGAAATAAAGTTTAAGAAACTCAGTAGAGTACACAAACTACAGTATGAAAGGACAAATTGAGTAACTTCAGAGAGAAATTTCTTATTTAACTACAAAATTTAGAATTTTAGTGCTGAATCAAAAGAATGAACAACATAATACACACAGAGAGTATAATTCGAATGAAGAACTGGAAACGATAAAAAAAAAATTAGAAGAACACAAACTGAAATTGAACAATTGACCGGATTGAATATCTGAAAATGGAAAGGAGATTTAATAGAAAAAAGATTACCAAAAATTGAAGCAGGAAAAGTTACACAATAAGGCATAGACAGATAGAATCAGCAAGCCAAGAACTTACAAGTGAAATTGAAAAAAAATCTGATGCCCGTCTTCACACTCGAGATGGAATACGAAAACAAAATACCCTATTGCATTCATTGTGTGGGCTTCGGCCATTGGCCAAAACACTGTAGAGGGGTGATGAACATGCTTAAAGGATGCTGAGAAGAATACATCAACAGAAAGCAGACCGGAGAAGAACCTGTCGATCGCTAGAACGATGGCTGTGCTGAAATTTCAAATCCAAAAATATCGGGAAGTACAGTTCGCCGTAGGAGACCAAGAGATAGACGTAGGCTCAGTAGGAGGACAGAATACAAACAGATCAATCGGCAACAGAGTCCCAAAACAGATTATCCGAGACGTGGATTTCAATCCCCATCCCCGCGTACCTGAAAATGACTAGGGATTTCGATAGGGGACGAGGATTTTCCTACTTTCTGGTAGGAAAGTCCTCCCCATATCCATACCCGTTCGTCTGGAGACGACGGGTGCCGGGGAATCTCACCCCTAATAGGGTGTTATAATTATTTAATTAATAATTAATTTTTTAGTAATTGATGTATAAAAAATAAATAAATTTCCCTTATTTTTAAAATATTTACAAAAATAACACTGACACAAAAGCTCAAATGTTCCATGTCGTGCCCGCGCAAAGGCCCATCTTGAACCATGTATTTTATTACTATATCTTTAATGATAATTTAATATAAACTCCTAAATTTTTCAAAATCACAAAAAAGTCCTTAAGAAAATAAAAACTCTCCATTGGCCCTTAATTGGATCCCTGTCTTAAAAACAGGACAGTTTAGGTTAGCACCCCTTAAAAGTACCTGTCGTTTCATGAATGAAAGTAAAAGAAGTATCAGACATATACAATCTAACTAAAGAACATGTTTTTCTCTTGATGAAATAAAAATCAGACATCCAGCACTAAATAGATAGTTAATTAGTTAGACAGTTACATTAGTTAATTAGAAGAAGAAAAACAGTTCAATTCAGTGTTATTAATCAGACACAAGATCAGTGTTATTAATTTCAACAAGAAAAAAACACAACACAACACAGCACACAACAAGTTCAATTCAGCTGTTAATTCTTTCTAGCTTTTCCATGAAGAAATGCAACTGAATCTGAAACACCTCTTAATCTTATCACAAATCACCAATCCCTTCTTCTGAAAATCACAGCAAAACAATAATGTTTATATACATAATTAATTAAGTCTTATTAACTATAATTTACCTTCTTTGGTTTTTTGTAGAGCAACTCAGGTGGAATCTTATATAAGTCTTCATCCACAGCTTTGCTAGTTCTGTGCTGATGTTTCTTCTTCTCTCCTCCTCCTCCTCCTCCTCCTCCTTCTGCTATCTTCACCACTGGCTAACATTCCAAAGAAACCATACTTTAGAGGAAGAAAGAAAAAGAGAGAAAGAAAGAGAGCTTACTTTGGGATTGCCATTTTTTGGGGAGCAGCCTCCACTGAATGAGATATCAGTGAAGTGATCCCAATCCCCAAAAGATGGCATTTGCTTCCTCCTCATCTAATCCAGCCTGAAATGAAAAAAGAGAGGGAGAAGTAGTAGAAGTAAAGAGGAAGAGCTAGCTAGCTTGGTATATATGGGAGTGAAATTAATGGATGATGGTGATGGTGGTAATGGTGATGATATTGGAAAGGTAAAGATTTAATTAATAGGAGAGAAAAATGGGGAAAAGATGTGTGTAGAGAGAGATATATGTTTGGATTGACAGTTGGAATTGGAAGGAGGTAAGAAGCTCAGAAAGAATAGAGAATTGCCCTTTTACTTCATTGATAGTTGGACAGTTGTTCCTCTTTTTACTCCTCACTGTCGATCCTTTTAACCGTTATTATTATTTCTCTGACTGTAAACATCTGAGTTGGTAGAAGATCAAGGTTGACTGACTGAATGAATGAATGGCTGACACTGGCAATATTTATTTATTTGTTATTGCGTTTAGATTAAGTTTTGTTTTTTTGTTTCTACAAGTCTTCATCAGGTCATCAGTTCATGTTTCTACTTACTACTAACTAACTAATTAACTAACTAGTTTCAGTACGTAAAAATAAGTTGGGTAACTGTTTAATACATTGAGTAATAGCACAGAACATAAATGACAATTTATTGGATCATGGTTGCTTTAGACTATTGATTTGCTTGTGTTCGTGTGAGAACGGATCATGGTATCCTAACCCCAGGACATACTGAGTTATCTACTAAGCATGTAAATGGTATACCGAAATTCGTATTCGTATCTGTTTTCGATTTCGGATTTTCGATTTCGGATTTTCGGATTTCGGATTCATACCAAAAATGATATCCGAAAATTATCCGGACGGATTCGGATATCTGTAATATTTGCAGTTAAAATTTGAATTCAGTTGATATTTCTGAATTCGGATATCTGAATATCCAAATAAATATAAATTGACTTTTATATAGATATTCGGATTTTAGGATGATTAGTTGAATATTAATTAACTTTATTAAGGGTGATTTTATACTTTTATAATTTGATTTTAAGGTTTTAATAAAAAGTTATCCAAAATTGAATTTTCGGATATCCGGAAATTTTCGGATATTGATTAGATGGATTCAGATTTTCTTGTCCTGACTCGGATACCATGGTATCCGAGCCGAATTCTACAGACTTCGACGACGACTACACCACACCGCAAGCAAGTCACCGTCGATTGAACCCTCCAACCCCGTCTTTTGTGTCATTGGGACATTCAGCAAAACGTCAGCCTCTTCGTGCGTCGATGCATCCGGTCTACATCGACGATGAACATATCGTCCTAGCCCACGCTTGTCCCGAACACCCTGCTTCCGCCACCGCCACCGACTGACGTCGTCGTGTGCCTGCAGTGTGGCTATCTCTTCATGGTCTTCCTCTACACTGCGGCGTCACACTTGTTTCCCGTTCAAAACGCTCTGCCATACGTGAGCTACGAAGATCTGGAGCCGAGGGAGGTGCTGAACTTCGACTTCATCAATGTTCTTGTGTTCTACATTGCTGTAACTTTTTGAACGGAATGTTATAATTATCATGGAATGGAATGTTATTAGGTTTTCTTTCGAATATTTACAATATTGGTATTAAAAAATAAAACGTTAAAAAAATTCCGACGCCGGGGAAAATGTATACACTGTCGGAAAATCGCAGTTAGAGATCCCAACGACGACAACACACCACATCACCATGTGATTTACTGTAATGTATACACTGACGTTGTCTCTGTTCCTATCTCATCACCGTGTGGTCGTTTTGAACTCTAGTACGCTGAATCACCAACACCGTCGAACTCTACTGAATAACTCACCGTGCAGTCGTTTTGAACTCTACTGAATCATCGTGTGATTTCGTTGGGACGACGATGACTACCCATCTTCTCCGATGGAGATTGTAAAGTATATAGTAAAAATTTCTGAAAATATTATTACACCTCTGGTGTGATGAAGACGAGATCTGGAAGGATCGAGAAGAAAGACGGAAGTTGTTGTAAGAATTGAATAGCATATAATTAATGGGTGTATTTATATAATATAGGTGCAATATTGTTATTTGCGATATATGCGTCATCTTCAATCACAGCAGTACGTCAGTCATCTTATGGTTCGAAATCTTCACGACGGTTTCTTCATATATAGTACAACGAGATTTACGTCGTATGTTACATTATTCTCGAGGTATACTCGTTACTTGTATTACGTCGTACTAACACCTTTGGCGCATGTGGAATATGTCGCACCAGATGTTTGCCCAATATAATTAATCTTCAGTATTAAATTGTCTAATCCCGGACCCGACCCAGCCCCATAAAAAAATCCGAGTCTGGGTCGAATCCGGATCCAAAAAAATAAAAAAAATTACCTAAAAAATATAAAAATAGTTAATAAATTTTAGTAAAATAAATAAATAATTATTGATGTATTTATATTAAACCCTTAAATTATTAATATATTATACAATATATATTAAAATATTTATATTTAAACCCTTAATTTACTAAAATATTAATATTTTTTTTCTTCTAACATTTAAAATAGTCAGGTCCGGGTCTGGGTCCGGGTCTGAAATTGGTATGGGACCCGAGCCTGTTGACAGCCTTAATGCCAACCAAGATCACAAATAAATAAATCAAAATAATAGTCAGAGAATTCCAACCTTTTTTGTTTGAAATAGTAGATATTTGCGGTAAGAACAATGGTGGAAAGAGAGCTAAAAAAAGAGGGAAACTTGGAGAAAAAGGTGGAGAAAAACTAAACTAAAAATAAACAAAACGAAAAATGAAAAACTAAATTAAAATAAACAAAACGAAAAACTGTAGTAGTTTAGAAGAGGAGGAAGTGGAAAGAAAAGAAGCTTATCCGAATCTTTTTTTATCTGAAGCTTACTGCATCTATAAACCTTGAAACCAACGAGTTCTGCTCTCCATTCCCACCTTCTTCTGTCATTCCACAAACCCACAAAAAAAGAGGTTTCTAAGTTTCTGCCACGTTTTTCCATCTTCTTCCTCTCAACCTCCCCCACGTCCTCCCTCTCTTTCACATATGTATCTCATCGGAACAGGACGGCTGTGGATGGTGGTTGTTCGGACAGAATCGCAGAGGCGAGAGGAACGGTAGAGAGAATCGTGTGTGAGTGGAGAATGAGGAGAGAATGAAATCGTGGGTGAGAGGTGATATGGTACAATAAACGATGGGAAAGAAGAAATTAGAGTTTAGGGTGTGTGTGGCAGAGTGAGGGGGTGACAGTTGTAAGATTGATGTAGATGTTTTTTCAAATATTTGGTTATAAAAGTACATTTTAGGAGTGCAATTTCACAAAAAAAAAGTACAGTTTCAAACTAATAAGTCAGCAATTCTACAAAAAAATCATCATTTCAGTCACCAACGGTCTTAAATCAAAATTAAATTTCAAAATCAGACGGCTGGTCGCTTTTGAGCTCTTTTAACCAGGTCTCTTCTGATGTTTGTTCATATAACAATAGTGTAATATATTAATATAAATACTTACATTGAAAAACAAAGCACATACGTGAATGTAATCACCGACGCCATCTCCATTCTTTTCACGTCGACTTATAGAATAACATGCAGACTCCATATTTTTAAAAATTTATTCAAAGATCAACTGTGACCAATTCAAACTTGATATATTCTCGAGTCTTTCAAGATAGTAGTGAAATAACTTGAATGGAATTATAATTTTTGAAGTTAAAGCTAGAAAACATGAGCATAAAAGACAAAACCGACAAATATCATTGAGATTTTATTTTTTTAAATTTCGAGATAGAACTACAAATTTAAATGTTTCCCTTACTAAAGCACTATAAAGAGTAAGATTATTATTTTGTTAAATATAGATATGTTTGTTCATACATAATAAAATCTGACCGATACTAAAATATTAGAACTCACTTTTTACTAAGGTTTCTGGATGATGAAAACTATTATCAAAAGTGTCATCAGAAGAGGAATCTGTAGATAATCAAGTGAATTACATATAATCAAGTGGAACGGATTAAATATAATCTGTGGATAATCAAGTGAATAATCAAGTTACGTAGATATAATCTGTGGATAATCAAAAAGCTCTGGAAAAAACTTTAGATAAATCAAGCCAATAAGGAAAAAACTTAAGAATCAATGTCGATAATATAACTGGAAAAAATGCTTAATTACCATATAGTTATTATAAACTGGGCGCATTTCAGGTGCGTCAAAATGCGACATACAAACTCGTAATACGGTAACGAGTACAACTCGAAGATCATGTAACATACAATGTACAACTCGTTGTACAGGGTTTAGTTGTTGATAAATAATACATTGTCAGTCGACGGATTAGGATCTAACGACCGAAAATGTTTCGACGTATTTTGACGTACGGAAGGTTTTACGCGCCTGAAATGAGTTGACAAAATAACAAAAATTACAATAAAGAAGAATAAAAGAATTACATATTGTCAACCCAATAGATTAGAAAAAAAAGGGTTACCTGGAAACCGAGAGAGCAGAACAGGAGAAAGTATTAAGAACAGACGACACCATAAACGGAGGAGGAACCTCTGGAAGACAGAACCCATCTGTATCAGAACGTCTTGAAGGCAGAAGAAGGGTTCTGGAACAGGAAGAGTAAGAAGGAAGAATGAGGTCAAGGAGTTGGAGAAGAAGATGGAGTTCAAAGCGGAGGAAAGGTGAGGTTTAAAGGGGAGAAAGGGTGTTTGAAGGTTTATAAATTATAATAGAACTTATAATTCACATATAGTTAGGGACTTAGGGATGTAAATTGATGAGTCTAGGCTGACTGATTTGGACATGAACCTATAAAGTTGAGATTCAGAAGGAAAATGTCTGGACTTAGACCTGATTCAAACCCATAAAAAATCTCGATCAAAACCGGGTCCGGGTCGAAATAGAGACTTTTTTACCTATAATTATTATAGAAAATATATTATATATCATATAGGGTTATATTAATAAATTTTCTCTATACTTCGGACAATTGCTATCTCTGTTTCCGTACTCGAAAATGACCTAGCATTTCTAGTTGGGGACAAAGATTATCCTCGTATCTAGCCCTTATCCCCAAGTTTATAAGTCAATTATTTTTTATATTATTTTACATAAATTCTTAATTATTTGTATGGATACAAAAAAAATCGATATTCGACAAACTATTCAATTCAAGTTCGCTTAGCGAACTGAATCCAAATAGTTAAATAAAATATTCGTTTAATTAAATGAACTGAATTCAAATTTGACCGTTGCATTCGTTTAACATTTTTATTATATTTTATTATTTTATATTTATATTATATAACTTTTATTTATATTAATAAGTTATTTATACATTTTGCAATTTTTCGTTAATAAAGTATATATTAAAATTTTAATTTATATGGTTTTTTTATCACTTTTTTGAAAAGATAGACTAAAGATTAAATTTACAAAAGAATATAAACTATGAATTAACTATATTTTTTTTGTTTTTGAACATGTTTATTTTTTTGTTTTTGAACAATAAATATCTTAAAAGTTAACATACATATTTAAATAAGTAAATATTAAATGAATCAAACTTATTCGGTTTATTTATTTCAACCAACAGTAACTTTTCAACAAACTAAATCCAAAAGTTGTCTCGTTTATTTTAACGAACCGAACACTAAAAATTTTAAACGAACTAAAAATGAAAAAATAGTTTATTTTAACGAACGAACCGAATAATATAAATTTTAAACGAACTAAATCCAAAAGTGGTCTCGTTTATTTTAACGAACGAACCAAACAATTTAAATTTTAAACGAACTAATTGCAAGAGTAATCCCGTTTATTTTAACGAACCAACCGAACACAATAACTTTAAAACGGAATAAATCCAAGAGTGGTGTCGTTTATTTTAACGAACCAACCGAACACAATAACTTTAAAACGGAATAAATCCAAGAGTGGTGTCGTTTATTTTAACGAACGAACCGAACACTATAACTTTTAAACGAAATAAATCCAAGAGTGGTCTTGTTTATTTTAACGAACGAACCAAACATTACAACTTTTAAACGAACTAAATACAAGAGTGGTCTTCTTTATTTTGAACCGAACACTATAACTTTTCAACGAACTAAATCCAATAATTGTTTTGCTTATTTTAACGAACGAATCGATCATTATAATTTTTAAACGAATAAAAACCTAAAATACTCTCGTTTGTTTTAACGAACGAACCGAACATTTTATTTTTAAACGAACCAGACCCAAAAGTGGTCTCGTTTGTTTTAACGAACGAACCAAATACTTTATTTTTAAACCAACCAAACCCAAGAGTGGTCTCGTTTGTTTTAACGAACTAACCGAACACTTTATTTTTAAACGAACCAAATCCAAAAGCGGTGTCGTTTGTTTTAACGAACGAACCGAACATTTTAATTTTAAACGAACCAAACTCAAGAGTGGTCTCGTTTGTTTTAACGAACAAACCGAACACTATAAATTTTAAACGAACTAAAAATGAAAAAGTAGTCTCGTTTATTTTAACGAACGAACACTTTAAATTTTAAACGAACTAAATCCAAGAGTGATCTTGTTTAGTTTAACGAACGAGCACTTTAAATTTTGAACGAAATAAATCCAAGAGTGGTGTCGTTTATTTTAACGAACGAACCGAACACTATAACTTTTAAACGAAATAAATCCAAGAGTGGTCTCGTTTATTTTAACGAACGAACCGAACACTATAACTTTTAAACGAAATAAATCCAAGAGTGGTCTTGTTTATTTTAACGAACGAACCGAATACTAAAACTTTTAAACGAACTAAATCCAAGAGTGGTCTTGTTTATTTTAACGAACGAACCAAACATTACAACTTTTAAACGAACTAAATACAGTCTTATTTATTTTGAACCGAACACTATAACTTTTCAACGAACTAAATCCAATAGTTGTTTTGCTTATTTTAACGAACGAATCGATCATTATAACTTTTAAACGAATAAAATCCAAAAATACTCTCGTTTATTTTAACGAAAGAACCGAACACTTTATTTTTAAACGAACCAAACTCAAGAGTGGTCTCGTTTGTTTTAACGAACGAACCAAATACTTTATTTTTAAACCAACCAAACCCAAGAGTGGTCTCGTTTGTTTTAACGAACTAACCGAACACTTTATTTTTAAACGAACTAAATCCAAAAGCGGTGTCGTTTGTTTTAACGAACGAACCGAACATTTTAGTTTTAAACGAACCAAACTCAAGAGTGGTCTCGTTTGTTTTAACGAACAAACCGAACACTATAAATTTTAAACGAACTAAAAATGAAAAAGTAGTCTCGTTTATTTTAACGAACGAACACTTTAAATTTTAAACGAACTAAATCCAAAAGTGATCTCGTTTAGTTTAACGAACGAACGCTTTAAATTTTGAACGAATTAAATCCAATAATGGTCTCGTTTATTTTAACGAACGAATCTAACATTATAAATTTTAAACGAACTAAATCTAAGAGTGGTCTCGTTTAATTTAACGAACCGAACACTTCAAATTTTAAATGAACTGATTGTAAAAGTGGTCTTATTTATTTTAACGAACGAACCGAACACTATAACTTTTAAACGAACTAAATTCAAGAGTGGTCTCGATTATTTTTACGAACGAACCGAACACTATAACTTTTAAACGAACTAAATAAAGAGTGGTCTCGTTTATTGTAACGAACGAACCGAACACTTTATTTTTAAACGAACCAAACCCAAGAGTTCTCTCGATTGTTTTAACGAACGAACCGAACACTTTATTTTTAAACGAACCAAACCCAAGAGCGGTCTCGTTTGTTTTAACGAACGAACCGAATACTTTATTTTTAAACGAACCAAATTCAAAAGCGGTATCGTTTGTTTTAACGAACTAACCGAACACTTTAGTTTTAAACGAACCAAACCCAAGAGCGGTATCGTTTGTTTTAATGAACGAATCGAACATTTTAGTTTTAAACGAACCAAACCCAAGAGTGATCTCGTTTGTTTTAACGAACGAATCGAACTCTATAAATTTTAAACGAACTAAAAATGGAAGAGTAGTCTCGTTTATTTTAACGAACGAACATTTTAAATTTTAAACGACTAAATCCAAGAGTGGTCTCGTTTAGTTTAACGGAGGAACCGAACATTTTAAATTTTAAACGAACTAAATCCAAGAGTGATCTCGTTTAGTTTAACGGAGGAACTGAACACTTTAAATTTTAAACGAACTAAATCCAAGAGTGCTCTCGTTTAGTTTAACGAACGAACCTAACATTATAATTTTTAAACGAACTAAATTTAAAAGTGGTCTCGTTTAATTCAACGAACCGAACATTATAAATTTTTAACGAACTAAATTTAAGAGTGATGTCATATACTTTAACGAACGAACCGAATAATATAAATTTTAAATGAATTAAATCCAAGAAAATATTAGAGAGTAAAAACGTTTACTTAAATTAATTAATTTAGTGTTATACAATTTTACTATTACAATGTATAACTAATTTTACTAAACCCGTATATAATGGTCAATTTGATTTATTTGTGATTCATTGAAACTATTGCGCTTTGGCCCTCCAGCTTTTCTTATACTTAAATCTAAGTGTTGGAAAATTTACCTGCGCAGTAACACTTAATAATAGATTGTTAATAAGTACAATTTTTAATAGATATTACACTTAAGTCCATTTTCAGAGTAATTATTTTTACTCTCTGTCTGTAATTCATTTACTCTCTGTTTTGGTTTAATTAATCTTTTATACTTAACATCCCTAATTATTTGTAATATAAAAATGTTAGGTATTATAATTAAATTTAAATAAAAAATCGAATTCAATCTAATGGGGATTAAAAATCAACTTAATTCTAACTTAAAATGAGGTTAACCTCAATATTAATTAATCTTTGAAATTTTATTATTATTATTTAATAATCCACATACAATTATTCAATTCATATTGTTTAGGATTTCAAATTTTAATTTATTTTTTTATTTTTACATATATTTTGTTTAATTTCAAAAAATTTATTTAAAACTGTATTATTCTAAAATCTTAGAAGTACTAATCTGTTCGTTAAGTTAGTTAAATACCCACCTACTAACCTACCTAAGGTAAGCTAAGTTTCTTTTATTTTATATTATGAAATGGGCTTCTGTCTTCTAGCCCATTAGACCTGACAGAAAAGGGTTTATGATATCTTTTTCCATAAATAAGGTTGACTTTTTCATAGACTTAATCAGGACCGTCCAAAATAAAACATGATGTGATGTAGACACCAGACAAGATATGACATCAAAACCCTCCTCTCTTCTCAATCCAGACCTTCTATTTCAAACTGTAATCATTAAAAAAAAGTGGAACTTGGAAGCAAACTGAAGACTTTTGATTCTTAACCACTGGATTCTTTCTTGTTTTGATGTAAAGCGAGTTAAAAAAAGGAATTCTGGATTAATGATAGAAATAGAAGTCTGTAAAGGAGAAACAGGTGTTCTATTTATAATATCTTCCTGATATGGTTTCTGTTCAAAAATCATCATGACAGTGCCTTTTTGCATTCCAAGCAAAAAAACCATTAATTACCATTTACCAAACCTTTCTACCATCATCACTCAATTGTTTAATGATATCAGTTGAAAAATTCTTCATTGTTCAGAAGATGGTCATTTTTAAATTATAATAGCATTATGAACAGAACACAACAGAATCGAACAGTTGTTACAAGAAACCAAATCTTCAAACTACAAAATGCGTCATGACAAAATATTAGAATCTATAACTCATGAAGTACAGCCCTTCAATCCCAGACATCCTTTCCAAAACCCACCTGCTGTCATCCTGTTTTTCTGCAAAACACCCAAAGATAATTTTAGAATTGGTTTTTTTATGTGTGATGGATTGATTAAGAATTGAGGATTAATTACCCTTTTGGATTGTTTGTTGAGGAACTCTGGAGGTATCTTGTACAGATCTTCATCTACTGCTTTAGGTGCCCTCTTCTTTCTCTTCTCACCTTCTTCTACCACCTGTTTTTGCTTCTGTAAAGTTTCATCACAAACCCTTCTGTTCTTCTTCCTCTCCCTCAAATCCAACATCATCTTCTTCTGCTTACATAGGATTAACAAGGTTAATATAAAACATTTTTTTTATTTGAGATAAAGCCATTTTGAATTGAAAAAGAAAGAAAGATATGCCTGTATATGTGTATTTATTATGTATGTACCTTTGGATAATGATAAGGGAGTTTGAACTGCTCATAATCATCATCATCATCCCCAAAGTTCAGAAAATCTTCCATCATGAAATGCTGGTTGAGGTTTTGGGCGACAACCTGATGATGCTTTGGAATCATGTGATCATTGTAGATTTCCCAGTTCCCAAATGAAGGTATTTGCATTTGAATGTGCCTTCTGTTTGGCCAATACTCCTGCAGGAAGTAGAAGAAGAATAAGAACAAGAATTGTTTTTTGCATCAAGAGAGGATGAGGCAAAAGAAAGAACCCTACCATCTCCATTGCAGTTCTTGGTGGTCAATCTTGGTGCTTGGGATGGAAGTTAAGGGTGGAGGAATGGGGGCTTAAATAGAGGAAGAGGAGGGGAATTTAAATGATATTTAAAACAAAACAAAAAGGTGAAGTAGGCGAGGATGCTGCTGAGGAACTGATGAAGAAATGAATTGAAGTGACAAGTGGGGATGAGCTGTAATTATTAAAAACAATATCAAACAAAATCTTTTACTTTTACCCACAAAGTAAAACACATCAAATTGTAAGCATGAAAGAGGAAACCTGTTGCCTCTGATACCACTGGCTACTGGTGCTGGCTGGCTGATGAGGTAACTGGTAAGTAGACAGTGGTTGGGTTTAACAGAAGGGAAAAGAATGTCTATTTTAATTTTTGCAAAGAAAAGAATGTCTATTTTTATGCAAAGAATTCCTATGTTTGTTCCACTCATCAGTATCTTTCTTGTCCCCTTCTGTTTTATTTAATGTATCCAAGACATAAATTCTGACAAGTGTTTGAAGACACACTGTGTTGTTTTATGGAGGGGGAGAGGATCTCCATGGAATGGAAGCTACTAGATTTGGTCAATCTAGTCTTTTACATCTTTAACAGTTACTTGTTTTATGTAACATTCTACATTTCCCCAATGGATGGTAGTTATTAACTAATAATACCACCATCATTTCCTTCTCCCACAATTCTCTTTTCACCCAACTCATAATTAATAACCAACCTCAAGAATCCTAAAATTTAATTAACCCAACTCCTTAAACATTAAAATTTGATTCACCCAAATCCTTAAACCTTAATATTTGATTAACCCAAATCTTTAAACCTTAAAATTCAATTGACTTAAGTCCTTAAACCCTAAAATTTGATTAACCCAAATCCTTAAACCATCATAAAGTGTGGTTAAATATTTTTAATAAATACAGCAGTGAGTGAGGTGATGTGGATGATGGAGTTGACGGTAGTAAATGTGATATGAGGTTCTTCTAGAGTACTGATAACGTATAGAGCAAGTAATCTCTTGGTTTCAATAAATAATAAACCCTAAAAAGGTGAGTTCAGAAGAAGACTGCAATTATTTCTCTATTGACCTATGGAAATATGGAATTAATGGATCATACTTGATTGAATTTAGAACTATTTAGAATACAACTAAAATCAAGAACACCCAAATTGACAAACTTTGAAATAATTCGAATGTCACTCTCTTCTCTGGTGGATGGAGGAGAGAAGTGTACAGGTGCAGATTATTTCAGCAACATTCATAACATAACAGATCCCTTCCCTCCCTCATTAGTGTCTTCATTATGACTGGCGATCTTAATTAATGATCAGCTCCATAGGATCTAGGATGGACTAAGTCCGGGGATGGGATTAATTTTAGCCCCCATTAAGTATTTAAAATAACAGATATGGCTAAACTAGACTCCGATCAAGTTCATGAGTTCAAAAAAAATTTCATTTTTTTTTATAACCTCTGATACATTTTTACAAATTGAAAGATCTAGCTCCGAATATAAAAAAAAATTGTTAAACGAACGGAACTGTTAGTCGAATCTTAACCAACGTTTAGGTTCAGTTAGTTTAGTTAAACAAATCTATTTTAAATTTTGCATTCAGTTCGGTTAGTTAACCGAATCGACCCTAGATGTTATACAAAATTGAATGACAATAAAAAAAGGTAATCTATTCTATTACAAATGTGCTATTTATAAGCTATAAGAATAAGATGTTTGGGTTAAAGTTATGTACACCCTTGATCTTATTCTTTTACCCTAATAAATTTTCAATGATATTTGTTTAGTGTTAATGATCATAATTACAAAAACTATTCCATGTTTAAAGAATAGGTAGATCTAGTCAATGGTAGAGAAGTCAAATCAACATAGTGTAAATCGAATTTATGAAAATCCTAATTTACACTAGATGACTACAACCCTAACCCTAAATCACTATTCACATGTGTTTAATTATAATTAAGGTTAGATAACATACCTTAATTACTTATTATGTGAATTAAGTGACTACTGATATTGTTTCTTGCCAAGTGTCTTTCTTTTGCCACGTAAGTATCAAAATAGACAAGTGTCGAACATGTTTGCAAGGTGGCATAAATAACACAAGATTCTCCAACAACCACAAGAGAGATATACTCACAAAATATGTCTCAACAAACGATAGATCAAGCTTTGAAAGCTATGTGTTATAGAGACAAAATCGTTGAGATACGTATTCAATCACATGGATTCAAGTTCAATCCAATAGACAAGAAGAGTAATCCAAGCCATCATCAAAGTGATCAATGGAGAAGCCTCTACTTTGTTATAAATAGAGGTGGAAATGCATCACCAGGAGCCAACACACCTATCCATAAGCTTAACTATACGATTCTTGCCTTCAAGCTCTCAAGTGATTAAGCTTTCTTTGTATTCAAGTGCTCAAGCTTGCTCGATTCTCTCTCTCTTACTATCTTCTTGATCTATCATTATGAGAGAAGAGAGATCCATTCATTGTTCACATCTTATCTTGTGTGTGTTCCCAAGTTGATTGAGAAACGTGTCTCAATAGTATCAACTTGTAAGGTGGTTTTTGAACTCAACCATAAAACTCAGATTGATTTTATAAAGGTACCTGAAATTTTTTAGGTCAAATCTACCTATAAAGATTCTATTTTTTTAAAGTATCTTTAAATACTTTAAGATTACAAGTTTAACCGTAAAGAATAGAAAGGTTCTTAAAAATGTTTTTTAATATTTTAAGGTTACAAGTCTATACCCAAAAAGACTTGAGAGATTTTTGAAAGTGTCTTTCGCAATACTTTAAGATGCGAGCCTACCTGTAAAAGACTGATTCGTAAGCGAAATAGTCTTAAAACTTACAGAGGTTTTTAAATGTGTCTTTAAATACTCTAAGATTAAAGTCTAGCAGTAAAGAATAAAGAGATTCTTAAAAGTGTCTTTTAATATTCTAATTAAGGTTACAAGTTTACCTGTAAAAGACTCATTCGTAAACGAAATAGTCTTAAAGTTTACAAAGGTTTTTAAGTATATCATCCTTAACATACTTGGTTCGTAAGCGTTGTAGTCATAAAGTTTATAAAGGTATTGTCATAACCTTTAGAATAATGATCTCCGTGTTTTATCGAAACGGGATTAGCCGTCCTTGTTTAGGTGAATCAATATGAAATTCTTGTGTGTGTTTTTTCTCTCTTTTGCTTTTGTTTTAAACCGATTAAGAAACAACTAACATAATTAAAAAAAATCACTCTTCCAGTTATCTGATCATTGATTGAAGTTATATTTATTGTAATACTCTATCCACTTATCTGGTCACTTATATATATTATACTATATAATGATAAGTCGATTTAGTGTTCATACACTACAATTGACTTTGAAAGTAATCTCTGACAGGTGAACTTAGTATTTATATACTATAGTTGACTTGGAAGTGATTAGGGATATTTATTCAAAAGTCCAAAATATATCTTTTATTTCTAACTTGTAAATTTTAAGTATTCCGCCTTAAGCCGAAATTTGCGAAAATAGGCTAAAACCACCCTCTTTAGTCTATGATCAACATCCAACAATGTATATCCTTGATATTAGTCTTTTACTCTAATAAATATATCCGACATACATCAGGTGTGCAGAACACTGTTTGCGCTAGTTGCCCACGGTCGTTCGATTTTAGAGTATTCATATACACTGTTCGTACAAGCTTGTTAGTTATGTTTTATTTTCAGTATTAAAATAGATTTTTTGGGTGGCAGTTCGGTAATTAGTTACTTTTAGTATGACGTAGGTGCATGCTACGTTTTCATAGGTGTAATTAATATGTAGTAGATTTTGTCTCTAATTCTTTACAGAGAATCACCAAAACTCCATTTGAAGTCGAAATCCCGTCTCTGTCCCCTTCCCCTGTCGTAGTCGAATTCGTAGTTTCGGTCTCCAGGCTGTCGTTGTTCCGGTCTCTCATCTGTCGTTGTTCCGGTCTCCCGTCATTCGTTGTTCCTTTCTTCCGGTTGTCGTTGTTCCAGTCTCCCGGCTGTCATTGTTCCTGTTTCTGTAACCGTTATGTTTGACGCTGCAAAGCAGAGTATGAAGAAGAAAGGTCTTTACATACCGCCATGGAGGAAACCAGAGTACATGAGATCCAAAAAGGGTCTCTCCTCTCCAACGCCTCTCGATCTCCTCCTCAGAGAAGAAGAAGAAGAAGGTCCTGTCGTCGGTGATGGTGGTGATGAAGAGAAAGAAAAACTAATGGTTAACCACAACGGAAAAATCATGTGGACTTGATCAGAGATTGGAAAAATCGGGCAAGCCACTGGCGATTGACCCAAAACCCATGATCCCTAGGGGAGGTGTGAAGATCGTCACTGGTTTGGGTAGTATTGTATGAAAAAAATACCATGCTTCGAAAGTGATCATGGTATGGAAAATTAGAAATCAAGAAAAAAAATTCCAGATCTTTAATTACCATTTTGGTTAGATTTAGGAAGACTCTTTCTGTGCCATTATTGCACCTATCAAACATGTAGACAAAACACTATTACAACCACCAATAAAAAAAATTAAAAAATAACTTGATAAATAGTGTTGTGATTGACTTGTTAAAATAATTGTCTCCTTACTTCGAGATTATATCCCATAGTAGTTCAATGAAAAAGAAATTGATAGTACTGAAAGGTGATCTTTAGATTAAATATACATGCACGTGAATGATTTAGCGCAAAATGACGTTATCATCGGTTAAATCAAAATATATAAAAATTAATTGAAATTACGGAGAGCCTAAATTTTTAGAAATTTAACAACAAAATTGAGCTAAAATCCGTGCTTATAATATCTCAACATTTAAATAATTTGGCAAATGGATGTATAAAATTGCATGTTTAGTCTTATAATTTCTAACAAAATTTATATTCATGTAATCATGATTATAATTTCTCATTAAGCCGGTATAAATCCTATATAAAGGAATGATATAATGAGGAATAATCATCAAGTTTTCAAATGTAAATCTAGCTACTGTTAGTTTGTAATATGGTATGAAGAGTGGGAGGATCTTGTGATCCAAATTTTTCTTCCGCAAACTCTGTCTCCGATGGAGCTTGACCATACGACGACACAACTCCGCCGACGACGGCAGCGTCACATTCCAGCAACCTCCAGAGGATCAAATCGCCTCCAGATCGCTCCGACTCCAGATTTCTTCGCCGATCGCGACTTCTTCCACAACGCGTCATCCGCGATCGCAACTTCCGGGTCATCCGCGAGGTCTTCTACCATCGTAACTTCTCCAACGACGTTCCGCGAAGTCTACACTATCCACATCGCGTCATCCGAATCTTTCCACATTTGCGATTCCGTCCGCGTCTCTTGCGGATTCACCTTCTTGATTTGGATACTTGTCATGAGTATTATCATGTTATTCTAATTAGAATTGAGTTGTAATAATAAACAATTATTTGGGTTAAATTGATAATTGTGTCAGTCATAGATATTCTATAAATACTGGTGTAATACAATCATTTTCACTTAATGAAAATCAATCTTTGATTTGGAATACAATTAAGTTTTGAACTCCTCAATAATACTTGCGATCTCTGCACATTTGCGATTTTGCAGTCTTCAAGTCCTCAACGCACCTGTCACAACGTAATTTACAGTCGTCGATTCCTGTCGCAACACGTTCATCACAACGCGGCACGTTCGATTCCAGCGATCTACAACTTCCTCTTCATCCGCGTTCCAGATTTCACACCTGTGTTCTGAAGTGCGCAAACTCTAGATTTCACATCCGCGCCGATCGCGATCTTCCACGACGCGTCCGGGTTATGCGCAAGGTCTTCCACGACAACGACGATCTTCACAGTCCTACGACTTTTCCCACGATCGCGATCTCACACATGCGCCGATCGAGACTTCTCTCACGACGATCTGCACGTTCGTTCGCTGCAACTTCTGATTCATTCGCGATCCTCGTCCGATCGTCATCCGATCTTCTGTTTCATCCGCGAGCTTCGTCCGCGATCTTCGTCCGATCGCTGCACGTTCTTCGATTTACTGATTTACTGATTTCACGCATCATCTTCTGATTTCGATTTACTGATTTCGAGTGCTACAATGTGCACATCTTCTGCATATTTTGTTGTTTCATCCTCATTCTTTTCAACAACAACAAAAAAGTCTAGAACAGCTCTTGAAATTAATTTGGGCCATTTCTGATCCACGCCCGGTTCACAACGCGTTTTTTGGTTCTACAAATTGATTTAGACACACTTCCGGTCTGAAATTGATTTTCGTTCGGTCTGGTTCATTTATGGAATTAATTTCTGAAATTGATTTCAACAACCGACGATCACTGCGTTTCTTGCTCCGGCGTCCATTGCTTTTCGCGGCGAAGTCACACCCGGCTCGACAACGGCCCATGCAAAGATCATCAAGTTCAAGCACCAATGCGCTGAGCGACTTTCTGGTGGAAATTTTTTCGTTTGGCAAGCCCAAGTCCTTACCTTCCTGCGTGGATATGGGTTACTAGCATACGTCACCGGCGACATCAACATCAACGAATTAAAAACGTAACAGGACCAATTGATCCTCAGCTGGCTCTTCTCAATGCTGCAGGTGGATGTCCTATCGCAAGTGGCAAGCGCAACAACGTCGGCGAAGGCGTGGGAGCAGCTGCGCCAGATTCATACATCAACTTCTGGAACGCGGGTCTTGCAGCTACGACACCAATTACAAACCCTCAAGAAAGAGGATTTGGCAATGGAGGTTTTCATTTCAAAGGTGATAGGGCTCATCGAATGCATGCGTACGGCAGGAATATCGGTAACCGACTCGGAAACGATCTTGTACGTGCTGGCTGGTTTAAACTCGGACTATGAGGCAATTGTCGCCGTAATCTCCTCCCAACTTGAGAATACGACCGTGCCAATAATGAGAATGCTACTAACAAATCAAGAAATCAGAAACTCAAACAATAGATCTTTGATTTCAGAAATGGCAGAAGTTAATATGGTAAAGCATCGAGGAGAAAGGGGAAAGCATCAAGGAGAAAGGGCATGTAGCACTAGCATGCCACAATCGTCATAATGAGGATGATTATCCAACACCACCGGAACACAAGACCTGGCAATTGCAAAATCAAAAGAAAAAAGCTGTGAATGCGGTATGGACACCGGCGCAAGCATCTCCGGCACAGATCAATGCTCTTTGGAACCCTGATACTGCAGCCACGGGTCATGTATCAGGTACGGCAAATGTATTACATTATTCTAAAACTGCCAAAAACCACCCGAGTATAGTCTTTGCGAACGGTACAACTATTCCCGTAGCCACCACAGACGACTCTAAATTCTTAAAACAAGGGAAGGAGATTTGCGTTAAAGATATTTCAATTGTACTGTCGATTTTCAGGAATTTACTCTCGGTCTATCGCTTGTGTAATGACAATAATATTGGTTGTTGGTTTGATAAATCATCTGTGGCTATGATTGACTTGCAGACTAAGGAGGTCTTGGCGCGAGGGGGAGTCTCCGGAGGGTTGTATGAACTGAACCTGGGGACATCAGAAAGGACGCATGAAGTCAATGCAGTAGGCAACATACCGTTAACTCTCTGACACTATCGCTTTGGTCACATCCCAGAGAAGCTAACTAAGTCAATTGTCAAAAAAATTCAACTGAATGTATCACATTTAAATAAAGAATTTCCATCTTGTGACTCATGTGTAATGGCAAAACACCACCGTCTCCCCTCCCCCTCTCGTCCAGAAAACTCTGCTAAATAAATACTAGACATAGTGTATGCCGACCTATGGGGTCCAGCACCAGAGACCTCAATTGAAAGATACTATTACTTTTTGAACTTTGTGGATGGTTATTCTCGTTTTAATTGGTTATTCCCTTTGGTGTGTAAATCTGACGCTTTGAAAGTGTTTAAACTGTTTAAAATATTTGTTGAAAAACAAACAGGAAAAACACTGAAAGCTCTCCAGACTGACAACGGAGGTGAATTTCGAACGTTCAAACCATTCCTGCAAGAATGTGGTATTGCACATCGCCTATCCTGTCTATATGCACATACTCAGATGGGCATGGTCGAATGGCGTCATCGGCATATAGTTAACATTGGCCTAACACTCCTACATCACGGGCAGATCCCACTCCGGTTCTGGGAATTTGCATTCGCAACAGCGGCCTTCTTGTACAATAGAACACCGTCACCAGTATTCGATGGTGAATCACCGTTTCAAAAGTTATTTCAGGTATCACCGTCATACAACGATCTTCGGGTATTAGGGTGTCGAGTATATCCAAATCAAAGGTCCGTCAGAAAGAACAAATTCTCATACAGATTTGACCCACATATATTCCTTTGCAACTCAAATAACCATTGAGGTTATCTATGTTATGATCCGGCTACCAAGAAATTTATAATATCACGCGATTGTGTATTTTATGAAACTGACTTTACACTTAACGCAAGTTTAATAAAAGCAACTAATGACATACCTACAAGTGATCAAGGATTCAGCCATCCAGAAATCGTTGACTCAAGAAATATTGATGAAATTCCAACAACCTCTGAGCCTGGAAGTGAATCAGTCTCACATGACGACAAAACTTTTCGACACGATAGTACTCCATTACAACAGCAACAAAGAATGATTACAAGGGGACAACGAGGAATTCGCAAACCAAATCCAAAATATGTTTGCATGATCTCTGCACCTTTATCAGTTCCAACAGGCGCCGCCTCAGCACTACTCGATCCTAATTGGACAAAGGCCATGACAGAAGAATTTGAGGTTTTACTAACAAACGACACCTGAGAACTAGTACCACGACTACCAAAGTACAATGTATTAAGTTATAAATGGATCTTTAAAAACAAAATAAAATCAGACGGTACCCTAAAGCGTCGAAAAACACGGCTAGTTGCAAACGGGTTTCGCCAACGAGACGGTATCGATTATGATCAGATATTTGCCCTAATGGTAAGTCACTCAATTAGATGTATCAAATGCTTTCCTGCACGGCATACTAGAAGAAGAAGTTTTCATGCGCCAAGCTCCGGGCTTCACAAGTAAAGAATTCCCGGACTATGTATGCAAACTCAAGCGTTCATTATACGGGTTAAAACAATCACCACGTGCATGGTTTGTTAGACTCAGGACTGTGTTACTTCAGCTTGGCTTTTCCGAGAGTACATACGACCACTTGTTATTCATGTTTCGCCAAGGAGGTATACAAGCATGGCTGATTATTTATGTCGACGATATAATATTCAGAAGCTCCACAACAAAATTTATAGAAGACACGATTGAATCTCCCTACAGAAACATTTTCCAATGAAAAACTTGGGGCGACTACACCAATTTCTAGGAATTCAGTGCGATTGGGAAGATGACGGCTCTCTATATCTATCTCAACATCAATACGCAAGGACGATCCTAGAGAAGTGCGGACTGGACACTTCAAAACCAGCTCATACACCCATGGATAACCGGGTCAGGCTATATGATGAAGCCACTCCATTCGAGTCACCAACTCTATTCCGTCAACTGATTGAAAGTTTATAATATCTACTATTACACACCCTGACATATCATTTTCAGTCAATAAAATTGCACAGTTTATGCAAACACCATCAACCGTACACTGGACGGCCCTAAAAAGAATTTTTCGCTACGTTGCTGGAACAATTTTTCATGGGATACACATCAAACACTCAGAAACGTCCAAACTAGTAGCCTTCTCCAATGCTGATTGGCGGGAGACAAACACGATAGTCGGAGTCAGGGGGCGTATGTTGTGTTTTTTGGTTCAAATTTAGTATCATGGGGATCGAGAAAGCAAATCATGGTAGCTCGCTCCACAACCGAAGCAGAATATCGGAGTGTCGCGGACACAACAACAGAAATGAACTGGATCAGAGGGCTACTAAAGGAATTGGGTATACAAGTTCCAATTCCAGCAAAACTTTGGTGTGACAATTCTGGAGCGATAGCCATCTCAAAAAATCCATCGCACCACATGAAGTTCAAGCACTTCGCGATGAACTACCACTTTGTTCGAGAACGAGTGTTCGCTAAAATACTCGAAGTTCGGTTCATCGGGTCAAAAGATCAGATAGCAGATCTCCTCACCAAGCCACTTCCACGACCAGCGTTCGAGATGTTACGTATCAAGCTTACCGAAGAACTTCCGTTACGCTTGAGGGGGCGTATTAAGGACGAGGCAGTTACAAGTTAGTTAGAACAAATTAGTTAGAACAAATTAGTTAGATATTAACTAGAATAAATCCTATATAAAGGAATGATGTAATGAGGAATAATCATCAAATTTTCAAATACAAATCTAGCTACTGTTAGTTTGTAATAGTAACAACAAGATTAACTGAAACATAAATAGTTGAATACCTTTCCATTGATTATGTTTATATTATACATTAGTATTTAAACCAAGGATGAAAACAGGACCGGTCAAGTATCATGAAAACCAGGGATTAAAAATTTATAAAATGCAATTTATAAAAAAATAATTAAAAATTTATAATGGGTAAACTTTTTATAAATCTAAAATTGACATAAGGTTTAAGGGATACCGCCTAAACTTAAAAATGTAATAAATTTTTAATCCTAATTAGGGGTCTCTCGCGTTGTTTCCTCTCCCTCCTCTTGGTGGGGGATGAGGACCTTCTACTCTCTTTCTCCGCGTGCTTTTTTCGGCGGAGTTTCTCATACTCTCTTTCCTCTCTTCTCTTCGCGGGGGATGGGGACCTGCTCGGCCTCCTTTTCCTGGGTGGGGACGGAGACCCACTCGGCCTACTTCTCCTAAGCGAATTCTTCTCGTGCCTCTTCTCCCCCAAGCGCAGCGTCTCCTCCTGGGCCCTTGGCTCCATGGCGTGACGCTTTCGCTCGTATGACAAGGCGGGCTCGTATTCTGTCGGGTCCGATCCTGCCTTCTTCCTCACTTCTGGGGTTCTTTCCGGCAGGTAGCGTCCCTCTCCGTGGCCCCTTGAGCTTTCTCCTCTGTAGAAATTGCTTCCCGTAGCCATCCTCTTCCTTCGCGCTGGCTGTCGTGTTCAATTCACGCCAGGTTCACCACTGTTGGTGTGTGAGTTCGTAGATGAATGCTCACACACTCAACTCTTTCTCAAGTATTCACTTTTCCAATTGTCAACTCCCTCCCTTGTTGAATCAGGGGAGGTATTTATAGTGTTTGCTCAAGAGGCTTCTGGGCCTCGTGGGCCTTTTCCTGTCCGGCCCATCCGTACCCTTGGGCCCGTGGACGGCTGGTTTGGTCCATGGACTGCTGGGCGGTCCATGGTACCAACAGTAAGAAAATTAAAATCAGGATTCTCCTGTCGTGTTGCGAACCTGCAGTGCTGCTGCTTCGGTGCTTCCATCTTCTTCTTGGGAATTTCTTCCATCTCCTACAGGTTACAAGTATAGTATTTAGTTGAGATATTTAGTTGCGAATTTGCGATGTTTCTTTTATTTCTTCTACCTTCATTGTTTCTTTTCTTGAATACCGGGACGGGGCCAACCCGCGACCCGCCCGTTCTCACCCCTAAGTTTTAAGTTTTAATCTTAGACTAATTGATTTTTAACTAATTAAATATTTTTTTAAAAAGTACCTATTTGGACCTGGTCAAAACCCGGATTTTTTATAGGTCTGGGGACTGGGTCCAGGTCCAAGTCCAAGCCAACCAGCCCAAACCCGGCTCATTTACACCTCTAATCCTAATAATCTATATCTAATATAATATAATATATTAAAAAATTATTATTATTTAAAACTGAGGGGAAATTGGGGCAACTCTCTTGGGTTTCGCCCTACCTCGAAATTCATCTCAAAATATGACCAGAGCAACGAGGCAAAAAAATAATATCAGACATATCCGGCTCAGAATATCTGACGGGACGCCATTCTCACTCTTAATTTAAACTAAAAAAAACTTTACAAATCACAACTCAATTCTTTCTTTATTAATTGTTGCTGGGCCAATTCTTAGATAGCCCAATAATGGAAAGATAATAATTGTATTTGATAGGCTTTTCTGCACACCTCTTTCATTCCTATTTTATTAATAGATTAGTTGAGAACTACGACATCCAACCCTTCATTTTCTATCCAACCATCAACTCAAATATTAAAAAAAAAATCCATTTTCACATCTCCAGATATCACCTTATAACAAGGGGTGTGATTGTATAAATTTCTAACCCCTAACCCGATCACCTTTTAGGGTGAGCCCGGGTTGACCTAAAGCTCCACCAGGTTTGGTTCGCAAAATATGGACTAGGTCTGTCAATGGATATTCGAAATCAGTATCCGAATTTGTTTAGGTCTAAACGAATTCGGATACCTAAAATACTATCCGAAGATAAATGAATTCGAATTCGGATAACTCTGAATTCGATAATTATTCAAATTCGAATAAATATTAAATATACAATAATTTTATAATTTTAACCTTCTCTAATATAATATTGTAATATAATCTATATGTAAATAATAAATATCTTAGATTATATTAGCAATAAATATTAAACAACAATAAATCATTCTCAAATGATAAAAATATCAAATCCCTAAATCCCTAATAAACCATTCTTATTTAGTTATTTCATATTTCTTATTCCCCCTTTCTTAGAGTAGCTAGGGTTTGTTCTTCGTTCCCACTTCCCATTCCCTCCTTTCTTAAGAGTAGCTTGGGTTTTCTCCTTCTCATCTTGGTAACGGGTAAGCTTTCTCATCTTCCTTTCATCTTCCTTTCTCATCTTCCTTTCTCATCTTCCTTCCCCGCATGAGAATCTCATTCTGATTTTTTTTCTCTCACGCTGCATAATATATATGTTTGACTCCAACTCATTCTGAATATATGATTTTTTTTACGAACTAGTGAACTACTATCTAAAGTTGTGGTTATTTCCTGGTGAATCTTTCTGCTGTTATTTCCATGTACATGTCCTGGTTTTACATATTTCCATAGTGTTATTCCTTGGTGAATCATTTTGTTGTGGTTTATCTTTCTTTCACTCTGGTTGATTATCTACAGTAGGTTGTGCAGTTTTCTACTCTGTTTGCCCCTTGCTTTTTTTATGAATGAATCATGATTCATGATGATCCAGCAAATTATTGTTTTCATATTTATTTTCTGAAATGGTATTTTTGAAAAAAAACTGAAGTAGGAGTAACGGAAGTAGGAGTTTCGTACGGATTTTTTTAAAACTATTTTTTCCCATCTTATCTCCTAATCTTTATTCAGATGCTAATATTTTTCTCCTAACACTTTGATTTAGAATTTATCTCCTAACTCTTAAACAGGTGTTCAATGGATGATGGTAATCTGTTTGATTTCTCTATGGATAATCTGGATTTTATAAAATGAAGCTTAAATTATGTTAAAAATTTCAATCATGCTGGATATATTGTTAATTGTTAAGTTCTTATGTTAAATTCTGTTTGATTGATACTTGTTATGTTAAATTATTTTGGATTTAATATTTATATGTTAAATTATGTTGGATTTATATGTTAAATTGTTAGGTTTAAAATATCACAAGGTTTGCTTCAAAAAAAATATTACAGGGTTTTTTAACAAAAATAAATAAAATATTATTTTTGGGTTTTTTTATAAATGTTATTCGAATTGAATTTGGATATTTTAGTCAGATACAAAATTCGAATACTAATCGGATGAATTCGAATTATCTGAAAACTAAACGAATTCGGATACAGGGTTATCTGGATCGAATTCGTTCGATTGACAGGCCTAATTTGGACCTGGTAAAAATCCATACTCATGAAATTAAATTTAAGGGTGAGCACATAGGTGACTTTACAGTTGGAACTGTTTTGTCTACTTAGTAGAAGTGTCCAATCTTGGTTGACTCCTTTATACAAAGTTTTATTTAGAAAACAAAAAAATAATTTAAATATAGAAACTAAGAATGGGCATGGGTTTGTCCTGACCCAAAATCGAACCCGAGTTGAGTTTTGAAATCGGGTTTGGGTCCCAGGAATATATAAAATTAAAGAACCCGGACCCGATTTGAATGTCGGGTTAGGACGGGTTCGAATGTGGGTTTAATAATTTTTTAAAAATTTTTACATAAAAATCTTTGTTATTTAAATAATTTGATCAAATAATTTTTAAAATCTTAAATAAGATAAAACATTAAATAATTTTTAGAAGAAAACTCAAATGTGAAGATGGATCCGACAAAGGTGAGAAAAGAGAAGATGAAAATGGAAGAGGATATATAGGGAAATGATAATAATATTAGAGTTTAGATTTTAGAAAAATTTATTAAATGTGTATATTAAATTTTTGGATTTCGGGTGAAAAAAATTCGGGTTAGGGTTTCATGGTCGAAAATAATCACCTAAACCTGACATGTTCGGGTTCGGGTCGAATTCGGGTTTGACCTGATCCACGCCCACTTCTAATAGAAACTAGGGGTGTAAATGGGTCAGGTCTGGGCTGACAGACTTGGACCCGGACCACGACCCATGAAGTTGGTCCGGGTCTGAGCCGGGTCCGGGTTCAAAAGGAAAATGTCTGGACTCGGACCCTGTCCAGACCGATAAAAAATTTCGGATCTGGGCCAGGTTCGGATCTAAATAAGGATTTTTTTAACTACAATAATTATACAAAAATATTTAATAAAAAATTTAGTAAAAGTAAAACATATAATAAAAATTAAGTTAAAAATATTATATAATAGTTTAACTCTTTAAGTATTTAAAAGTCAATTAGTCTAATATTAAATTTTATATAAGTTGAAACTTGAAACATTAAACATTAAAGATCTTAGGTATTTTTATATTTAAACCCTAAAGTCAAATATTATATAGGTTAAGAAAATATAATAGGTATTTTTATAATTAAAACCTTAAACTATACTAAATTACGAATATATTATAATTTTCAGGTCCGGGTTTGGCTAATCTGGACCCGGACCTCCGGGTCCAAAACATTTAATGAGACTAAAATTAGCCACATTTAACAAGCCATAAAAACCTTTAATGGAGTCAACCAAGATTGGACACTCCTACAAAGGTAGATAAAACGGTCAGACTATAACGTTACCTATGTCTGACCTATAAATTAACTTGGTGTCTCCCCAAGAAAAAGGATTAAGATTGAATAATAAAGCGTGCTCTTTAGAGTAACACACGCTTGGAGACCTTACAATTATTGTAGTCTTCAACTAGAGAGATCCTTTCTATAAATGAGTAATGAGGGGAGTGGGATCACGACAGACTCACGAGCAGGCAATGTTCGAGAAGAAGACGGTACATCTGAATAAGCTCCGGACTCGCCAACAGAGAGCGCGTCCTCAATCGCCTTGCGTGCGGATTTCCCTTCCGGGAGAGTCACATGCTGGGAAGTGTTCTTGAATTGCTTTTTGACGAACTGCTTCAGCTTGTCGACTTATGTTGAAGGAAAAAGAGAAGCGGTGTATGAGTTCTCGCCTGTTTAAAAAAATTTGTAAAAGCAAATAAGTAAAAGTATTTAACCGTCGGATGACATCTAGAAGTGTCGGGCGGAGGTCCACTCCTCCTCCAACACTTTAACCACAGATATCAGTGCAAAGTCACGGATTTTATCAAAGCGACGAATCAGTCGGTTCTCGCACACGGCTCATTTGCTCGATGAGGGGGCTTGTGTATTTCTCAATCGCAACATTCCACGGGGTCGAGTAAGTAAGTATTTATAGAAGAAAGGGGGGAGTCAAAGCGTCACGTCTTCCCCACCCATTCGAAGACCAACACCTATAAAGGGAAGTCTAGAAAAACCAGACCCTTGAGGCCCAATGGAGAGCGTTGGTCCAAAATTAGTCGAGTCGAGTGGTTGAGCCCAGATAAGGCCCAAGCGTACGTGGCAAAAGAAAGCTCAGTGATTGAAGTAAGCATTTCGATAGAATCAAGAAAAGCCCATATATAACACGCGAAAACCGAAGATTATCGTTTCGATAGTCACATAATGCGAAAGTAAATTGCAAAGAAAAATGGAAAAATGAGAAATGCGAAAGAAAACTAAAACAAGAGGGGATCCACAAGCACACACGATCGGTCGCCAGCAGCCACAACCACAGATGATCAAAATTGAGACACGAAGTTGCGAGGGACTAAGTTTGTGTTCCGTTGGTCGTGCCTCGCCTGCAGCTGATGACGCAAATTTGTCTCAGGAAAGTCAGAGGACACACGCTAAAATCGACGGCGGTGACGGTTGAGATGACCCACTTATAGTCTCAGAGAGTGACACAGTTGCATAGTCCTCTTTTAATGGATGATTGAGACATCCTTCGGTTTCTACGGTATTTTAATCGATTCATCTTTTTCAATTCTAATTTCATATTTAACATTATATTTTAATTTAGTTTAATTTTCATTTTAAAATATTCAATTATCTAACAGATGGAAAAAAATTTCCACTAAACAAATTTGCAAATAGGCAAATTGCTACCAGGTTTATTGTGACAATTAGGGCAACCATGTGATTGGTCCCTTAAACCAATAGACGGTCAACTTAATTTTAGTTATAAGCGACCAACCTGGTTTGTCGCCCAAAGGTCTTTTTCTTGTAGCGATCACCATGTTGTTTAGGTCGACAATTCCAATATCTCCTTGATCTTATGAGTGATTGGTCCCACTTTACCAGACCGTCTACTCTCGTAAGATAGAGTTTGCTTGTTGGATCTTATCTCTGATGAAAAGATCTGACGTACAGTTTACTATATCATCAGTATTCCCTCCATCAACGTAATGACCCTGAGAGAGGGAATTCCAGGGCTCATTTCCTCACGGACGATAAAGCCTGCTTGTTGGACCTTGTTTGTGACGATCAAAGATAAATATAAGTGATAGTACAAGGTCCAGCACACAGACCATAGTACTAAAAGACGTACCCCAAGGTATCTAATACGCAGAGGAGGGGGGAGTACTGGTGATACAGTATCCCAAACCTGGTCACAATCTACCAGCAACTAGAAGTCCGGATAGCCTAAGATGAGTTAAGGTACTTATTCTAGGGTTGGGGAGGTCCCAAGTCGAATCCTAGGAAGATCGACTTTCCTGAGGATCGACTTCCCTGGGATCGACTTCTGAATAAAGTCGATCACCAGGAAAGTCGATCCTTAGAAAGTCGATCTCTGAAAAGTCGACCTTGGGCCTTGATCTGATCAGTTAGGCAGTTAGGCGGTTACTGCCCAAATGATCAGATTACCTCCATAAGAATCCCTATAAATAAGAGGCATCCTCCACTCATTAAAGGCAGGTCATTTGGAACGAAAGGAATCCTAGCGAAGCAGAGCTCTGCGCACTTGAGTTCCGGTCCGGTTTCCCGCGGAGTTCCCCTCTTGGCACTTACTTGCGCGTCTTGGAGTACTGGTCGGGTTTCACCCCCATCAGTTGGCGCCGTCTGTGATTCAAAGATACTCACGACAAAAGCTCCTCAACTTTTTCGAAAAAAGGGATCGACTTTTTTCCAAGTCGCCAGCTACGGAGTCTTGCGAGGAAATCAGCCAGCAAGGGATCGACTTTTCAGAAGATCGACTTTTTTTCTTCTAAGGGAAAAAGTCGATTCCTCAAGGAGCTACGCTTTTAGGCTACGACTTCCAAGGAACCCTCCAAGTGCACAAGGGATCGACTTTTCGGAAGGTCGACTTTTCTTCCCAAGGAAAAAAGTCGAACGCTTTCAGGCTACGACTTCCAAGGAACCCTCCAAGTGCACAAGGGATCGACTTTTCGGAAGGTCGACTTTTCTTCCCAAGGAAAAAAGTCGAACACTTTCAGGCTACGACTTCCAAGAAATTTCCCAAGTACACAGAGATCGACTTTTTTTAAAAAAAGTCGAACACTCCAGGATGGTGGTAACACGAAGTACTTCCCAAGGAGGAGCAAATTCTCAGGAGGCGCCAGAGCAGCAGCCTGGCAAGTCAAAAACTAAAAGACCAGTGGGTCGACCACCCAAGGGCAACAAAAATAAAAGGACTCCCACGGGACCTGAGGCTGAACCCGAAGGTGAGCCCGAGCAAACTCCCCAAGCATCAGCAGGAGGGGAGAATTTGAATATCACAGTACAGGCAATAGCTGAGGCCATCCAACTCCTTGCTGAGAAGGAGAAACCTTCGGAAGAACCACCTCAGAAGGAAAAACCTGTGTGCAATAAGGAAGCAAGGGCTTCAGCATCAGGAACCACTCACGGATTCATAAAAATGCCCATAGAGGAGCTGGAGAAAATGAAGGAAACCATAGCAAAAATGAGCAAAAAACTGGAAAATATTGAGAAGTCCAAGGCATCAATATTTCATTCAAAGGCTCAAACCTCAAAACCGGCTAAGGCACAACAGGAGGTGTCAAGCCATAAGGCAGCGTACTCCAGCGCACTGCCACCCCGCAGGCCAGAGGAGCAACCCAAACCTCCTCCAAAAACCCGTATACGAGGAAAGCACGGGAGACACAAAAGGAGAAAGAGGCGAAGTCCCGAACTGGCTAGTGGGTATGGATGGTTTACATAAATCACTGATGGTAAAACCAGCACCTCTAAAATTCAAGCTGCCCAGGCTACAAATCTATGATGGGAAGATGGACCCAGTAGACCATATAAATATGTTCGTAGGAGCAATGCAATGGGCCACAGCAAGGGATGACATCCTGTGCAGAGCATTCCCGGAAACATTAAAAGGGCATACATACAGATGGTTCGTCGAACTGCAGCCAGGGAGCATAACAAGTTTTGAAGACTTGAAAAAGAAATTCACTGCCCAGCATTGTGGAAACACAAGGGTCGGAAAGGGCACAGAATCATTATTTGCAATCAAACAGAATGAAAATACGCTTCGGAATTACACAACTAAATTCACAAAAGCCATACAGAAAATCTCCGACCTGAACACAACAATTGCAATCTGCGCATACTCAAAGGGGCTAGACATGAACACACCATTAGCAATAAAGCTAAATGTTAGTAATGTAAAATGCATGGAAGATCTGCTAACAAAGGCCCAGAAATACATAAATTCTGAAGAGTATGAAAAAGAAAAAAAAAGAAAGAGGTGTCATAAACAACAAAAAGGCATATGAAGCACCAAGAAAGAAATATCAAAAATTTAAAAAAGGAGAACCATCTTGGAGACCAAAACACGATGGAAAGGTCCACCAGACATCTGAGAAGTTTAGAAAATCAAAATACCCAAGGTATGAAGACTTGGGATTCACGGTTTTCAGCACTCCAAAGGAGGAAATCTACAGCAAAGAAAAGGAAGAATAAGGTTTCCTCAACCAGAAGAATTAAACCCTGCAACAAAAGAGGCCCGAACAAGGGGGAACAGATACTGCAAGTTCCACAAGGACTACGGGCACAACACAGAAAATTGCAGGGAGCTAAGCACTTTCCTAGACACACAGGTAAAGGAAGGAAAGCTTAAGCAATACATAAACAAAGTAGAAAGGGGGCGACAAGGTTGCAGGGACCCAAATAACAAGGGTAAGCGACAACGCTCAAAAAGTCCCGACTCAGATACTGACCACAAGAGGAGGGTAATAAATTGAATCTTCGGCGGGGGATCGGTAGGAGAAAGCAGAAAGTATTCGCAAAAGGTAATACACGAGCGAGGGAAGGAATAAGCTTCTCTGAGGAAGATCCAGCCCACACAAAGATCCACTATTCATAAGGTGGACATCAGGGATAACTTAAGTCTAAATAAAGTAACAGTGGACAATAACATACTGTACCTAGTTACATTCGAAAAAATAGGCTACAAGGCGGAACAACTAACCGTGTTCACCTTTGCGGCGTTCGCATGGGAGGTAGAACAGATTCCAAGGGGTCAAAACAACTCAGCTGATGCCCTCAAGGGGGGGCAGAAAGAGACACTAGTTGACTCAACGTCTACACCTCCGTGCAATCCGATCACGATACAGGCAGAAGACTGGAGAAAACCCTTAATAGAATACATTGAAGGGCAGAAACTCCCAGAGAACAGGAATAAAAGGCGTAAATTACAAACACGCATTCCAAGATTCTGCCTAATTAGTGACATTCCGTATAGGAAACCCTACGATGGACCTCTAATGAAATATGTCTCAACGAATAAAGGGCAATTCATTGTAGAAAAGATACATCAGGGGGTATGCGAAATACATCAAGGGGGAAGATCTCTAGCCCAAAGAATAATAGGGTAAAGGTACTTCTGGCCCACACTAAAGAAAAAAGGCAGTCCTACTTGCAAGAAAGTGCAAGGCCTGCCAGATTCACAAAAGCATACAAAGGAATCCCGCAACTCAACTAACAGGGGTAGAAAGCCCCAAACCATTCGCAATGTGAGGACTAGACATTGTAGGACCATTTCCAGTATCGACAGGCCAGGCTAAATTCATATTTATGGCTGTCGACTATATCACAAAATGGGTCAAGACAATGGCTGTACCCAAAATAACACAAGAAGCAGCAACGAAGTTTGTCTTCAAGTGCATAACGTGCAAATTCGGTGTTCCAATGCGCATAGTGACAGATAATGGGACACAGTTTACCGGTGGGGAGTTTACAGGATTGTGCGGGAACATGGACGCTAGAATCCACTTTTCATCACTATACAGACCACAGGGTAATGGGCAAGTAGAAGTCACAAACAGAGCCATTGTTCAGGGACTGAAGAAAAAGGTCGAACATGCCAAAAGTTCGTGGGAAGATCTACTACCAGAGATCCTGTGGGCGTATAAAACTGCTGAAAAGACACCCACCGGGGAAACTCCGTTCTCACTAGCATATGGAATGGAAGCACTGATCCCGACAGAGCTAAGCATACCAATAGTCAGAGTCTTGTCCTAGGACATGAAAGAAAACATGAAATCATGTGCGACAACTCTGGACTTAGTGGATGAGCTAAGGGATAATGCATAGGCAAAGAATGCAGCTTACAAATAAAGTATCGCTAGATATCATGACAAAAATGTCAAAGATAAAGCGATAAGGAAAGGAAGCCTAGTATTAAGAAGAGCAAGCGTCGGTAGAAAGGACTGCTCTAAGGGCAAACTAGGCACACACTGGGAAGGACCATATATGGTGGAGGAAGAACTCCGACCAGGCACGTACAAGTTAAAGCGGGAAGATGGAATATGCATTCCCAACACTTGGCACGCAGATAACTTACAGTTGCATTTATAACAATTAAGTAAAGTTATATATCACTCGTTGTAATTGTTTGAACTACTTAACTAATATGTTGCTTAGTTAACAATTAACAATCAGGACCAAAATATTCCATATATTGATATTCAATAAAAGTACAAAGGAATATAAAAGTACAGGTTACAAAGTAGGGGGAGGAGAAGAGGGCTTGTCACTAGGAGGAAGGGAAGAGCCTTTAGTAGAATCCTCTGCATCATTGTTATCTTGATCTTCAATGGAGAAGTCTTTATCAAGGGCAGCAACTTCTCCCGAAACTTTTTCACCTTCATCTTCATCCTCCGCAAGCGCCCGGTCCCGGATCTCTGTAGCTTCTTTCGGGTACTTACGGGCCCAGCGATGAACATCTTCAGTTTCGAAACCGGGACACACATGAGGACCCAAATCCACCAGATCATTATAATCTCGCACGTTAGCGAGAAACTCAGTTTGGATCTGGCCCATATGCTCGTTCATATTCTGGAGCTCCTCACCCTGCCTCCGGTTTTCCTCAGTTTGTTCGGCCAAGGCATCTGTTAGTTGCTTGATCTGGGCATCACGGTCACGCTTTTCCTTTTCCCCTTCATTCAGTCGGTCAGTAAAAATGGCATTTTGATCCATGACTGAACGAAGGGTGTCTTCAGATGCTTCATATTGCTTGGTGATCCCGTCAACCATAGCCTCTTTCAATATGACCTTGGCTTGCGCAGTATCACACTCCAGCTGCATGGCCCCCAACTCCCCACGGACCTTGGAGAGTTCTTGTCTCTCTGCAGTTAAAAGTTTGTGTTGAGCAGACCAATCCTCAGCTAATTTCTTGTTAGTGGCAGAAAGGGCAGAGGTGTCCGAAACCTTCTGCTCAACTTCATCCTCCAAGTCCTTGCACCTACGCTTCACTCTCTTCAGCTCATCGTCCAAAGATTGATAATCACGGAGACGAGACAAAGAAGAGAGGCGGCCTTGAAACAGATGGACGAGCTGTAAAAAAGAAGTAAGTAAGAACAGGCTCATTATAAAAATAAAAACAAAAGCACTTACATTGCTCAAATTCTGTCCGACTTCCTCGACAAGTTGATCCATCGGATAATTGGAGATAGCCTGCAGTGTAGCTCGAGTCGCATCCGTATCAGCAGTGGGCAGAAACTTGGTCCTATAGTTATGAGGATGGGAACCTCGGTACCCCGGCATCTGAGTCTCCCGGGTAGAGACATACGGATATCGACCCCGAGAGGACTCCCCAACATGGTACCTCCGTCGAGGAGGAGTTCGCCGCCTAAGGGAATGTCTCCTCGCTTTCTTCGGAGGAGAGGGGTCAGTTCTGGGTGGAGGGGTCTTCCTCTTGTCAGATCGGCTCTTTCTTCCCTCCGATCCCTCCGGCTGGATTCCCTTCCCAGCGTTTCTTTCCCGCTCTTCTTCCGGCGAACGGAAAAAGGAAGCAAGCTTAGCAGCAGCAGATTGAGCAGGGGGGGTCTCCACGGGTGCCTCCTCTTCATTAACTTGGCCCTCACCGGCAGGAGGAGGGGAACCAGCCCGGTAAGAATGTTCATGGGCACGACGCCTCAGGTGTCGGGCACCAGGAGGCTTGGAGGCAGGTGCGTAGACCTTTGTGCCCGTTTCGTTTTGTCCCACGCGTTCAGGGACACCTCCAGGATTGTGCATATAAAAATCTGCGAGAAATAAAAAACAGAGTTAGTAAAAATGCACATAAATAGAAAAATTATAAAAAACAAAGGATAACCTTGTCGGTTGAAGTTATCATCTATCGCGTGACCGACAGGCACAGCGATGGGGTGAAGAAAGGCCAGCCTTTGTACAAAAGCTCCCTCGTCCGAGGTCAAAACAGGACGGGGAGTGGGCCTACGGTCACTACTGGATGCAGGAAGAAGTCGGCTACCGGGACATAGCCTGCAATCCACAAAAATAAACTCGCTCTTGTTCCGCCTAGTCGGAGGATCTTTCAAAAGAGCAGAGTGTTGAACAGTAGAGGCACGGCTGGCACATGCAATAAAAGGGCTGTCCTTCTTCGGATTTTGAAAGGAGAAGAAGTGGAAGAACAGCCGAGCAGTTGGAATTATGCCAGCATCCCTAAGGATATTTATGAAACCCCTGACATAGAAGAAGAAGGCAGCGCCCATTTGAGAGATGCACAACCCAGAATACAAAAGGATCTCACTGACTAAGGAAGGAATCGGAAGAATCGGAAAGTTAGTGAAATAAATACGGTGAAGTGCCAGCATGAAATAGGGGGGCACATCACCGGTATTCTCGGAAGGATAGGCCCAATACACTCTCTCTCTAAGATCTAACCCCTGTAGAATTCTTTGAGCAGCATCCAAGGAAAGGGTATTAGAGCATCTGCCCGCGTTAGAGGACAGAGGGTAGCCCGGAATGTCAGTTAGGAAGACAGCGCAAAAAGAACCATACCCAGTCCCGTACTCGCCCCGGTCAAGGATAGGGACAACGTGAAAACCGTTACGAAGAAGAACGAACCACTGGCGCCAAGAGCCATCCATCTCCCGATAGAAGGATGGGGCGCCTCTCTCCTCATGAGGAGATGGAAAAGGATACTTCTCCTCTGTCTCAGGAGGGTAACCTAGGAGTGAGTCCTCTAACACATGAATATTCTGACTACAGACTTCGGGAGGAAGTTGGGAAGAATCGTCCGTAGCCAGGGTGGGTGCTTCAACAACGGGGACATCCTCCGGAATGGGAGCCAAAGCAATGGCGGTTGGCAGAGAAGTCCCAGTGATGGAAGGAGGAGTGCCCCCAACTTCTACATCCCGTTCAGGAGAGGAGGAACTACAAGGAGAGGAACCCAAACTTCCAGAACTGGATGTAGAAGAAGACCCTGAGCTAGAGGAACTCGAACTCGAGGAAGAGTGGGAAGAACCTACAAACAAAAAACAAATAAATGATAAGTTACGAAAAAGAAAAAAGTAACTTACGTGGTACAGACTTTCGTGTACGGCGAGCAGAAAGAACTTTTCGCTTACTTCCAATAGGGGAGGAAGAGGGCGGCTCAATTCCAGGCTCAACCACGGCAGTAGCAGGCTCAACCTGAGGGTAACAATGATAGCCCGCTCCTCATTAGGAGGAAGGTCTTGCTGGATGTTCTTATCAGAAGACATGATCACAACCTGCACAAAAAACTTAACAGTTAGTTTAATTGTTTTAAGGTTGCAAAAGTCGATCCCAAGAGAAAGTCGATCCAGACTTCACGGAATCGCACTAATACAAGGGAAGTCGACTCCAGAAGTCGATCCCAGGGAAGTCGATCTTCAGAAGACAAAAGTCTCAGGAAGTCGATCCCAGCAGATCCGACCCAAGGAAGTCGACGACAAAAGTCGGACTCCAGGAAGTCGATCCCAGCAGATCCGACCCAAGGAAGTCGACGACAAAAGTCGGACTCCAGGAAGTCGAACCAAGGGTATCACTTCGGGAATGCAAAGGCTAAACCCATAGAAGTCGATCCCAGCAAAAATGGATCCAACTCTGGAAAGTCGATGACAAGAAGTCAGACTTCACTAAGTCGGACCACAGTCCAAAGAGGAGCAACTTCGAAGAAGGACCGACTTTAAGGAAAGTCGGACCTCAAGGAAGTCGAACCCAGTGCAACCTTAGAAGAACCCGACGACAAAAGTCGGACCCCAGAAAGTTGCACCCCCAAGGCTCAAGTCGAAGCCTTACGCACGCTGGAAGTCGAAGCGGAGAACCGGAAGTCGATGCGAAGAAAGTCGATGCCTCAGAGCGAAGGAAGTAGGTGGGAAGCAAATGAATCCCCCTCCGCTATTTATAGGGGAAAGTCGAAGACGAACCGGCGTGGGCACTGTTCATCCGGGTTCACCCGTTGGGCCGAAAAACCCACGGGCCCGGCAGGCCCAAGACAACCCAGTCCGCGAAAAACTCTAAAATCCGACCAAATGGCATCGACATTTCAAAACAAAGGCATCGACATTTACCATGGAATTCGAAACCTTCAAAAGAGAAGGTCAGGATCGACATTCCATCACTATCCAGATCGACATTCCCAGAAGGGGGATAGACGTCGACATTTATCAAGGAATTCGAAGCCTTCAAAAGGGAAGGACAGGATCGACATTCCATAGAAAATTCAGATCGACATCCTCAGAAAAAGATGGGATCGACTTTTGTACGACGTCGACATTTTCAGGAAGAGATGAGATCGACTTTTTGTACAAACTTCGACATCTTCAGAAAAGGATAGTGTCTACAATCACGCGACTTCAACATCCTCAGAAAAAGATGGGATCGACTTTTGTACGACGTCGACATTTCCCGGGAGAAATGAGATCAACTTTTTTGTACAAACTTCGACATCTTCAGAAAAGGATAGGGTCAACCATAACGCGACATCGACATCCTCAGAAAAAGATGGGATCGACTTTTTTACAACGTCGACATTTTCAGGGAGAGATGAGATCGACCTTAGGTATAAGCTTCGACATCTTCAGAAAAGGATGGTACTGACCAGAAAAGGATGGCACTGACCAGAAGAAAGCATCGACTTTATGAAATCGATATTCTAAAGAGTCGACCATCTCAAACTACACCAACGTACTTCAGAGTAAAGGTATAAGTCAGGTAAAAGAAAAGGTGAAATATTTTTTCAAAATTACAAACAAAAAGAATGAAAAAATATTACAAATTCCTAATTAAAATTGATACGGCGACGCAAGCGGCGAGGAACCTAATCCAGCGGGGAAGCACCGCGGTGAGGACGCCTCCGACGTCGACCACGAGGGGGGATAGCAGAAGAAGAGGCAGGCGGAAGATCGCCACCAGACCATTCTTCAAAAATCGATTCCCTAGAAGTAACAGCAACACTCTGCCGCTCAACGATAATTTGGCGCAGAGAAGAAAGATCCAAGGCCGACGACCGAGGATCCAAAATATTCAAAATCCGATCCAGCTCCTCAATCTCTCCCTGAATGAAATCAGCAAAGAGACTCACAAGAAAAGCCATGGATGAAGAAGAAGGAGGACCTAAGGGCTCTATTTATAGACCCAAGGACCGCACAAAAGGACCACACAGGAGGGATATAGAAGAAAGAGCCCTGACAAGTTGGAGTTACGAAAGTATGCCAAGATAGGAGGGAATCAACCTTTTCTTCCCACACAGGAGGGGTGTGGAAAAAAGAATCTTGACAAGTTAAAGTGGCGAAAGCACACCAAGGCAGGAAGGTGTAACACAAAATACTCCTGAGGAATCGTGGAAATCCACACTGGAAAAACAACTCGGGCGGCGATACGACAGCAAAATGAACTGAGCCATTCTAAGATATTTGAACTCCTACAGTTACTGGACGCAGTAACAATGTGGGACGCCAAATTAACTCTACCTACGGAAGAACGTGGGCAGGGAAAGTCTTGATGGTAACAGAGTCAGGATGCGTACCCCGTCCAAGAACAAGAGTGAACCTCACCTACGGAAGAACGTAGGTTAGACGAGGGATGTACTCAAAGAGTGAACCTCACCTACGGAAGAACGTAGGTTAGACGAGGGATGTACTCAAGAGTGAACCTCACCTACGGAAGAACGTAGGTTAGACGAGGGATGTACTCAACAGTGAACCCCACCTACGGAAGAACGTAGGTAGACGGGGGACACATCGGCTAAACACACGCCCCTTCTACAAAAAACGTAGACAGAGGGGTAAGTGTTCAAGAGTGAACCTCACCTACGGAAGAACGTAGGTTAGACGAGGGATGTATTTAAAAGTGGACCTCACCTACGGAAGAGTGAACCTCACCTACGGAAGAACGTAGGTTAGACGAGGGATGTACTCAACAGTGAACCCCACCTACGGAAGAACGTAGGTAGACAGGGAACACATTGGCTAAATATACGCCCCTTCTACAAAAAACGTAGACAGAGGGGTAAGTGTTCAAGAGTGAACCTCACCTACGGAAGAACGTAGGTTAGACGAGGGATGTACTCAAAAGTGGACCTCACCTACGGAAGAACGTAGGTAGACGGGGGACACATCGGTTAAGCGCACGCCTTTTCTACAAAGAATGTAGACAGAAGGGTAAGCACTCAAGAGTGAACCTCACCTACGGAAGAACGTAGGTTAGACGAGGGATGTACTCAAAAGTGGACCTCACCTACGGAAGAACGTAGGTAGACGGGGGACACATCGGCTAAGCGCACGCCTCTTCTACAAAGAATGTAGACAGAAGGGTAAGCACTCAAGAGTAAACCTCACCTACGGAAGAACGTAGGTTAGACGAGGGACGTACTCAAAAAGTAGTCCTCACCTATGGAAGAACATAGGTAGACGAGGGATTACGCTCAACTTCAGTCGCAGAAATGGCGAGCAAAAGGAGGGGGCAAGTACTCAAAAAATCATCCTCACCTACGGATGGATGTAGGTAGACGAGGTATCACGCTCAACCTCAGTCGCAGAAACGGCGAGCAAAAGGAGGGAGCAAGTATTCAAAAAACAATCCTCACCTACGGATGAACGTAGGTAGACGAGGTATCACGCTCAACCTCAGTCGCAGAAACGGCGAGCAAAAGGAGGGGGCAAGTATTCAAGAAATAATCCTCACTTACGGATGAACGTAGGTAGACGAGGGATCACGCTCAACCTCAGTCGCAGAAACGGCGAACAAAAGGAGAGGGCAAGTACACAAAAATAAACCTCACCTATGGAAGAACATAGATAGACGAGAAAGCACGCTCAACCTCAACCGCGGAAACAGCAGATTGAGGGAGGCAAGAGACCTCAAAAGAGAGAACTTCACTTATAAAAAATAAGTATAAGAGACAACTCTCAAACCCAGCCACAGGGAAGGGGACTCGAACATTGCTCGGAGATAGCGCAGGCAAGGCGTCAAGGTGGGCAAGCAGGGTTCCGCTCAGAAATCGGGCTAGGCAGGTGCGTAAGGAGTATGCTTCGGCTAGGACAAACAGGACAATAGTTAGCAAAAGCGCGTGACAACCTCCTTGGAAGCATAGATACAACCTCGTAGGCGTAGAAGGGGGGGAGAACAGGTGAGAGAGGATCTCACATCCTGGGACATCACCAAAAACCCACACCCCAGCACGCAAAGAGGGGGGAATACTGATAGTACAAGGTCCAGCACACAGACCATAGTACTAAAAGACGTACCCCAAGGTATCTAATACGCAGAGGAGGGGGGAGTACTAGTGATACAGTATCCCAAACCCGGTCACAACCTACCGGCAACTAGAAGTCCGGATAGCCTAAGATGAGTTAAGGTACCTATTCTAGGGTTGGGGAGGTCCCAAGTCGAATCCTAGGAAGATCGACTTTCCTGAGGATCGACTTCCCTGGGATCGACTTCTGAATAAAGTCGATCACCAGGAAAGTCGATCCTCAGAAAGTCGATCTCTGGAAAGTCGACCTTGGGCCTCGATCTGATCAGTTAGGTAGTTAGGCGGTTACTGTCCAAATGACCAGATTACCCCCATAAGAATCCCTATAAATAGGTGGCATCCCCCACTCATTAAAGGCAGGTCATTTGGAGCGAAAGGAATCCTAGCGAAGCAGAGCTCTGCGCACTTGAGTTCCGGTCCGGTTTCCCGCGGAGTTCCCCGCTTGGCGCTTGCTTGCGCGTCCTGGAGTACTGGTCGGGTTTCACCCCCATCAATAAGGGAAATGAAAATTCGAGATTTATGATATAAAAAATAGAAAGCTAAATTAAAATTTAAGAAAAATTTAAAAATAAAAAATACAAAGAACTTAGATTAGTTAGATACTTAGATACAAAGGTTAGAAGTGTGAAAAAAGATTTTTTTTATGACTCGATTAACCCAATTGGTCATAGAAACTATTAAGGTAGTTGGAGGTCCAAAATTCGAGTATGATGGAAAGGGAGATTTGATCAGAATTTAAGAAACGATCAATAAACCTGAAGGTGTATCGTGTCTCTGGTCCGATGATCAACGGATCACGGATACCACTAGACATGAGCGACGAGGTCAACCTCTTATGTCAAGACTTAGCCAAACGATGATTTGTTGATAAGTACGTCAGTCTAGGGGTGTAACATCCCTCGTTGGGATGTTAACGATCCTATGACTAATACTTAATTAATGTCACATAAAAGCACCCACACATGAGAGTGAGTATAGCCATTTAATAGCAATCACAATATAGGTCGAATATACTTATAAGTTTAAGTATCAATACCAACAACATGCCTATTTTATAATACACCTAAACCATAATCTCTATCAGAAGTAAGGTTTAACAAAACAAAATAAACAAAACAAAACGCAATGAACTTCGCTCCTTCACTGTCATGCCTCTTTTCATTGATTCCATCTTTATTGGAGATTGGAACAGCATTTGCAGTGGAGGATGAGAACATGGAAGAGATGGATTGGCTAGTTCCGACCATGATGAGGGATGGAAGAAGATGAACTATAGTAGTTTTGGGAAATAACCGAAAGAAAATTATTATGCTATATATTCATGACTATATATACACTTACAATAGTAACCGCCCTATATTACAATATGCTAATAATATATTAAATATATTACCTTATAATATATTTAATATATTACCTATAACGTAATATACGTTATATCATAATATATTACGTAATATATTTAACGATATATTCAACATCCAACATTCCCCCTCAAGTTGATGTTAGTGGACAAACACCCAACTTGGATTTGATTTCAATGAATCTTGATGAAGAAAGTGGTTTGGTAAACCCATCTGCAATCTGGTCCCTTGTTGAAATGTGTGTCACATGAATCAGACTTGATCTCACCAATTCTCTAACGAAATTAAAGTTTACCGCCATATGTTTCATACGTGTGTGAAAAACCGGATTGTGAGATAAGTGTTTGGCCCCAAGATTGTCAGTCCATATCTGAGATGATAATTCTTCTTTAAACCCAATTTCTCGAAGTAAGTTTTGCACCCATATGACTTATGCCGCGGCATCAGCCAAAATTCGGAACTCAGCTTCGGTAGATGATCGGGCAACCGTTGATTGCTTCTTGGCCGACCAAGACACCAAATTATTCCCAAAGAACAATGCAAAGCCACCGGTGCTCCTTCTATCATCAGTGCAGCCGACCCAATCTGCGTCTGTATACATATCTAACACAAATGACGTCGATGGAGAGAACATAATCCCATGTGTAGATGTGCCTCGTAGATATCTTAAAACTCGTTTCGCAACTGACCAATGAACTGTAGTCGGATGTTGCAGAAATTGACAAAGCTTATTAACCACAAAGGCAATGTCGGGTCTTGTATTTACAAGATATAACAAGGCCCCAATGGTTAAACGATATAGTGCAACATCTTCAAGTGGATAGTCATCGGTGGAATTCAACCTTGTTGTGGAAGTTATCGGAGTTGGAGCGGGTTTGGAATTTTGCATTTTCGTCCGCCAGAGTAGATCATCAATATACCGGTGTTGCGAAAGAACGTAATGACTCGTATTTTTAATTTGAGTAAACTCCATTCCCAAGAAATATTGTAATGCACCCATATCCTTGAGTCTGAATTCCAAAGCAAGTGTGGCTATTAACGTTGAAATTTTTGAGGATGACGAGCCCGTGATGATAATATCATCGACATAGATTAGCATGAAAATTTGCGACGACTTCGTGACCCGATAAAAAAGTGATGCATCTGAACATGTAATGTTGAAACCAATTGAAATAAGGAATTGACTTAAACGATCATACCAAGCCCGGGGTGACTGTCGGAGGCCATAGAGGGACTTGTGAAGTCGACACACCATTGACGGATGATGTTTATTTACGAATCCGGGAGGTTGAGCCATATAAACTTCTTCTTTCAAATCACCGTTCAAAAAGGCGTTATCGACGTCAAGTTGATGAATTTGCCATCCTTTTGATATTGCAAGAGAAAGTATGATTCGAATAGTTGGAAATTTGACAACCGAGCTGTATGTCTCATCAAAATCAATACCTTCTACTTGCGAGAAGCCACGAGCCACTAACCGAGCTTTCCGACGTTGTAATTTACCGTCAGAACCTCTTTTAACCTTGAACACCCATTTGCAAGAGACAACGTTTGCATTTGGTGGTGGATTGACCAATGACCAAGTTCGGTTTCTTAATAATACCGAAATCTCCACCTCCATAGCACGAATCCACTCCGGCGATGAGGAGGCTTGCCAAATTGTAGACGGTTCATGAAACTCATCAATTGCGATATCGGTGGCCTCCAATCCGGCAAGTAGTCGATAATTCACCCGAGGTACATTCCGTTGAGGTCGACCTTCATGCACAACAGGTGGATCCGGTGTTGGCGTTAAAGTTGAGGTAGCACGTGTCGAACTCATGATGGAACTTGAGCTTGGAGATGGGGATGTCGACTTGACTGAATTTTGACTTGGGGAACGGACTGGTCTTGAAGTGGAAGTGATTTGGGGTAAATTTGACAATTCTGGATTGGGCTGATTAACTTGACTGGGTCCGAAAAGGATGAAAGAATTCCCCAAGGACTTGCTTTTTGCTGAATTTTATTATTATTAGACCCCTGCAAGTTAGCAAATGGAAAATAGTCTTCGAAAAATGAACAATGACGAGATATATAGTATTTGTGATTTTTGATATCAAGACAAATATAACCCATGTGAGATAGGCTATATCCAAGAAAGACGCACGAAATGGACCGGAATGAGAACTTATTTTTGTTGTAAGGTCGTAATAAAGGGAATGCTTCACAACCAAAAACCTTGAGAAAAGTGAGTTTAGGACAAGTATTAAAGAGTTTTTGAATAAGAGGAATACCATGAGTTTTAGAAGGTATATGATTTATGGTAAAAACTGATGTCAAAAATGCAAAGTTCCAGAAATGGAGGGGAACTTTATCATAAGCGAGAAGTGTTAATCCGGTGTCCATAATATGCCGAATTTTCCACTCTGCGGTTCCACTTTGTTCATGAGTGTGAGGGCATGATTTTCTGTAATGAATGCCCTGAGACACAAAATATGAAGAAAGTGCTTGGAATTCTCCACCAAAATCAGATTGGAAAGATTTAATTTTATGACCAATTTGTTTTTCAATCATAATGTGGAAATTTTTAAAAATCATCGCAACCTCAGATTTATGTTTCATAGGAAATAACCAAATATATCTAGAAAAGTCATCAAGAAAGAAAACAAAGAAACGATAACCTTCCGTTGATGACATAGGAGCCGGCCCCCAAACATCACTATGTATCATCTCCAAAGGGAAATGACACTTAGAAAATGTAGATGGAAGGTGTATCCGACTAGCTTTGCCAAGCACACAAGAGCTACAATGATTAAATTTCAAAGATGATGATGGTAATTTATTAGAAGAAACAATATGTCGAACAATGGACTGATGAGGATGACCCAGCCTTTGATGTCAGAGATCAATAGAAGCCTGGGTGGAATGAAGAGACGCTGACGAAGGCGATGCAAGAGAGGGCACGATTTTGTAAAGGTGACCATTATAAGCCCCTTGAGCTAGCACCCTGTGTGTAGCCTGGTCCTTCAGAAAAACACAAGATTTATCAAAAATGAAATAACAATTATTATCTCTACAATATTGATAAACAGATAGTAATGCCGTATTCAAGGATGGAACATGCAAAATATCCTTGAGAAAAAGAGATGAGGATCCACATGCAATTTTACCATTTCCCACATGAGCTATAGATAATTTGGTCCCATTACCTAACTGGGTTGATCCAGGCCCATGATATTGTTGTGGTGCACGTATTGATTGAATATTTGGGGTGAAATGGTGAGTGGCCCCCGTATCGGGATACCATGCTGACGTGGCATTTTCGGATTCCAGCTCAGTGGGCTCGTAGTGTGACTCAGTGACAGCTGTGTGATGAGTGGCCGGATAACTGGTCACGTGAGGTGGAGCAAAGGAATTGTTGTATTGCCCATTTTGATTGTGGCCTTCATTTGTGCTATTGGGCTGGACCCTATAGTGACATTTATATGGGCTATGACCAAATTGCCCACAAACTGGACATGGGTCCCTCCTAGGTTGAGCTGGTCGGCCACCACGTCCTCCAGTCCTCCCTCTTCCGCGATTTCCACTAAATCGTCCACCGAAGTTCCCAGATCGCGTCGTCTTCACGGACGCGTCAAAAGTGTTGGATGTCGCTTGAGTGTGATTGGCGGCGACGACTACCGGCTACCGGAGTTTGAGCCGGATTTCATGACTCGTCATGATTTCCAGTAGCTTATCGAACGACACCGGTATTTGGCGGACGACGAGTGCGGTAACAACCTGTGAGTAGTCGGCAGAGAGGTTGTTGAAGACGGAGGCGTTGAAGACCCGGAGTGGAACCGGCGCACCCGCAGCGGAGAGCTCGTCGGCGATCAGCTTCGCTCGGCGGAGAAATCGCGAAATGTCTTCATCCGCCGCATGTCGCGTGTTCTGTAGTTGCATTTGCAACTGGAGGATCCGTGACTCTGACGGGCGACCAAACGAGGAGGCTAGCGTGCTCCAGATCGACGCGGCCGAGGTGAGACCCAAGACTGACGGGATAATTTCCTCCGAGAGAGAAGACACAATCCAACTCACTAGGAGCTGATCTTTGCTCCACCATGTCTGAAAATTTGGGGACGTAGGAGATGGAGCCGGCGATGTCGGATCAATAAATTGTTGAAGAGCAAAGCAATTTATTAACGGAGTAAATTGCATTTTCCAGATAAGATAGTTTGTCGCCGTGAGCTTGATATGGAGGAAGCTCTGAATCGAACCAAATGATGGGGTTCCGGCGGCGTCTGAGGGCCGGTGAGCAACGGAAATGTTGGAAGCGGAGTGGCCCTAGGATCGAACGACGCATCTGATACCATATTGAAGATTGCAACAGCATTTGCAGTGGAGGATGAGAACATGGAAGAGATGGATTGGCTAGTTCCGGCCATGATGAGGGATGGAAGAAGATGAACTATAGTAGTTTTGGGGAATAACCGAAAGAAAATTATTATGCTATATATTCATGACTATATATACACTTACAATAGTAACCGTTTCATATTACAATATGCTAATAATATTTATAAGGTAATATATTTAATATATTACCTATAACGTAATATACGTTATATTACCATATATTTAACGATATATTTAACTTCCAACAATCTTATCACACAATGAACACAAGGATGGTGAGTTAAATATTTTATCGACTCAGTATAGGTCCCCTAACGTTAGCCACATCACATAATAAGAATCATAATCATGGAAAATCAATGCGAATCACAATATTCTACACTATTACATAACCCTCATACTATAATTGTAATTCACTTCCAATCAATGTTATCCATTCTCACTCAAGTAACACTTCACTTATTGGTCACAAGATCACACCCACTATTTCACAATGTAATTATCACATATCATAAATCACTCACTCATCAACCCCATAACCCTTACCTTATGCATCTAGCTTACATGAAACCCTATGTAGAAAATATAAGAGAATGAAATATTCGTCAAATAAAACAAAACAAAATAATAATTAAGATATATTTATTTCCCCATCATTTAGAAACACATAATGTAAAATACCCAACCCATGATTCTTCATGGAACTCATAAATGATCATGAAAATAAAAGTAAATCCAGATGGAAAATAAAACCCGAAAAGCCGAGTGAACTAGCATGAAACCTAAAGTCGAAGAATCTGGAAAACGAAAATCTGATCTAAATGAAATCTGATCTAAATCAAAAATATCAAAACCAACAAAATGATCTAAATGAAATCAACCATTCAAATTCATCTCAGTAATATAACTACAACACTATTCAATATGAGATTCCCAACTGTTCAGCATCACCACTATATACTTACTCATAGCTAGATATAATTGATCACCCATCTGCGCTGTCCATTAAACCCCAAAAATATCCAGAACTTTACTATAAGATCTCCCGCTGGTACTGAATAAACACAAATAAAATCCTGCAGCAACCTAAATTGGAATCTAAAATCCCTTAAAAATACCGAAAGAAATAACCACAATATAAAATCTCAAACGAACCCTCAAAAATCTGGAATTAAATCTAAAATCTGCTGAGAATATAGAAGAAGATGAACATGAAGAAAATCTGTGTAAAACCCTCAAAAAATCCAGTACCGACCCCCAAGATCTTCTGAAAATATTTTAGTAACATTCCTGCAATTATTCTACCACGCAACACTCACATAACTCATAAGAGTTCACCCCAAATATAAAATTCAGTAAAGACAAATGGAAAACCATTATCTAAACATAAAAACATAATAGGAGACACCTAATAAATATCACATGGTTTTATCGGAACTCCAACCTACAATAAGTTTCACACATCGTTTATTTGATTCTATTTTAGAAGCCACACTTTAATCCCTGTTTTTCCACTCTAACACCTAAGGAGTTTAACCCAACTCCTACTTCCCACACTAATCATTATCAACTTTCACAAAAATCCAACAAATGAATCTCACATTTTATTTTTATTCCAGCATCATAACATTAAACAAAATCCCATACCTTCTCTTGCCTTTGAGACCTCTCTATACACAAGCCACACCACGATTTCCACCCACTCAAGCACCGCCTCACACGATCGCCAGATGACCCCTCGTCGGAGTTCCATCTCCGTTCGTATCCCAACCTTGCCGTAGTGTTGAGATTCTTCACTCCACTTCCATTTCTTTCTCCTCCCCCCTTTTTTCTCCCCTTCAACCCTTATATCTTAGGGTTTATTCATTTCTTTTAACATATGACTAAAATACCCTTAGTTAAATTGGCCCAAGCCATGTAATTGGCACAACTAAAAAATACTCTAAATTGGAGTTATTACAAGGGGTTTGATTCAGCAATGGACAGAAGAACACGATCACGATGATGGGAAGCAGCTGGATGGCAGCATACTCGACGTTCGTATCAGATGAACAAGGAATTGTGAATCAATTTTAGGTGTGTAATTAACTAATTAAGGAATTAAAAGCGAGTTTGACTTACATAATTATAGTCTATCTTAATTATGCAATTAAACTAATTAATCTCGACGTTTGATCTGTCATCACGATAATTAACCTCGTAGATATGGCCCCAATTATGTCTACGTTTAATTCAGGCACTTGGAGCTCTAATTCCATTTCCGCCCTCACTCGGCTCTGAAGATTCAATCGGATTATCGTCTAGGGATTCCTCCCTAATTAAATTGGCAATTTCGTCCCGATCAAAAGCTACTGCATCAGATTCTCATTGTATATACTTTTATTTTTATTTACTTAATTACCACGTCCCTTGTTAAAAATAATTATAAAATATATTTTTTATAATAATAACTAAGGTCACTACAAAAAAAGACACTTTGTATGACTCGTCACGAAAATCCGATAACCGTCATCAATAATCCGCCATGAATACTCTTTCCAAAAATCCGCCACCAATACCCACATTTTCGCGGAAATTAAATTTCCCATGAAAATATTGGAGGGAATTTTTTTGGGTGGATTTTTCTTTAGAAATAATTTGGCGGGAATTCCACCTTCATAAATCTTTATTAATATTTTAAAATTATTAAATAAAAATTATTTTACACTAATTAATTTAGTTACATATTTAATTAAATTTATTTTTTCTTTTGTTACTTTTAATTTTTAATTAATAAAATTATTAATGAAATATAAAAAAATATTTTTAAAATATATAAAAATATTTGATTGAGAACAACTTAAATATAATTAAAAAAAATTAAATTATTAAAATTATAATAGTTAGATAATTACAATAACATTATAACATATAAATATAATTATAATTAACAATATCAACATATATAAAATTTATCAAATTCATTAACAACATTAATTTAATAAAATAAATTACAAATTTCTAAATAAACATCGAATAATAAAATATAAAATAACATAATCTTTAAATAATAAAATCCCATCTAATTTCAAAAACATAAAAACAAACTACAAAAACTCAAATCCAATATTTTAAAACATAAATACTAAATACATTGATAAATAAATTCACATTTACATACCCAAATAAACTTTAAAACCCCAAATCTCTAATTTAAAAATCAAAATTTAACCTTTAAAAACTCAAATCTAAATCTAAACATAAAAACAACCAAATTTCAAGTTTAACACAACAAAATAAAAATTTAAAAGAGATGGAAATAAAACTCAGATGGTGAATAAATCTTGCGAGGTGTTGGTGGAAGCTCCGGCAGTGAAAATTAACTCCGGAAGACGAGGTAGTTCCAACAACCTAGGTAGCTCCGCCACCAAAAGTACAGAACTATTTGTGGGGAAATTCCGCCACGAAAAGTCCGTCATATAATGTCGTTTTTTTAGTGGCTGTATTTTTTTCTAATCAGAATTAATTGACAGTTATTAATAATGTTATAATAGTTTTTTCAACTCTAATTCTTTTATTATTAATTTTATTGTTAAATTTTTCTTTTGGAAAAATTTGAAATCTTAAATCAAATAAATAAAATATTTAAATTATATTAAATGAGAATATCTTAAATCAAATTAATAGGGATATTTAGATTATGTTAAATAGAGACATTTCATATTATAATATATCATTGAGTTATTATTGGATTCTTAATTTAATTTTCAATAACTTTTATTTTTCAAAAAATTTGATCACTGAGGTATGAAATATCAATGTTTTTTTATTTAAAAAATGATGTGGGAGAGAGAGAAAATAATTTAAATTTAAATATTCAATATTCAATATTTATAAATACTGAAAGTCAAAATATCGAGAGATGAAGTACAAATAAATGGTAGATTTTTAGGAGACTTCAAATGGAAAGATGAAACTCGACGTTATTTGAAATTTACCTAATTAAAATAATAAACATTTAAAGTATTTTTTAAAAGCAAATTTAAGTTTGACACTCTAAAAACTATAATATAAATTGACAAATGAAATATCAAAAGAGATTGGGCCGGCCCTTAATAAAAAAAGTACTCAAAAGTCAGAACTATATCTAAAAAAATAGAATGTTAACCGAAACTACCGAACCCAATATCTAAATATTATATATGTTAGGTTTGTTTAAATAAACGAGTCTATTTTTAGGTTTGAGTTCTGTTCGTTTAATTAATCGAAATATTTAGATTCAGTTAAAATTCATAGCTGTTCGGTTGGTTTGTTAAACGTTCGTTAAAATAAATGAATTAAACCGTAACATTAAACAAACCGAACCAATGGTCGAACCTCAACTAAACGAATCTATTTAAAAGATTTGGGTTCGATTTGTTTAGCTAATCGAATCGAATTGAACCCAAATCGAACAGTTTATTTTTTTTTTGCATCCCTAAACATCACGTACACATATTGCATTCGTAATTTTATTTTCGATAACTTTTATTTTATTAATTTGATTACTTGGAAGTTAGGTGTGATGTATAATCATTTTTTTGATTTTTTTTGTTTGTAAAAAATGACGTGTCGGAGAGAGAAAAATAACTTAATCATGGTTTAATAGTTTTTGCACATATATAGTAATATAAAACATTCAGATTTTTTATTGTTCATAATCATATAATCATTAATCACACATATCGTTAATTTAATATTCAATAACTTTATTTTTTATTACTGAGATTAGAGATATGAGATATCATTTTTTTATAGTAAATGGCAGAAAAGAAAATAACTTAAATTCAAATGTTCAAATTTTAGATATACTAGATGGTGATACAATATCCCGAACTTAGTCATAACGCACCAGCAACTAAAAGTCCGGATAGCCCAAGATAAGTTGAGATACCTATTCCAGGTTTAGGAAGGTCCCAAGTCAACTCCTGGGAAGATCGACTCTCCCAGAGGTCGACTTTCCTAGGACTCGACTTCTGAAAAAGTCGGACCCCAAGGAAGTCGATTTCAGAAATGTCGACCTGGGACCAGATCTGATCAGTTAGACGGTTAAGCGGTTACAACCCAAATGATCAGATTACCCCCATAAAAAGTCTTATAAATAGGAGACATCTTTCACTCATTAAGACATGTCATTAGAAGTGGAGAAGTTCCAGCGAAGCAGAGCTCTGAGTAACTGAGTCCCGATCTGATTTCCCCTTTTGGCGCTTGTTGGAAGCGTCTTGGAGTACTGGTCAGGTTTCACCCTCATTACTAAATGTCTTAAAAATACGTGGTAAACAAAATACTGAGAGCGCCAGGATTACTACAAGGAGTGATATGGAAAAGTATCGGAAGAGAGATCCAGACGGTCAGCAACCGCCAGGCAGATGGAGAAGAGGAGGAGAGAGGGAACAGGTGCTAGGGTTTAACCAAACCAATTGTATTCAAAAGGAAATCAAAAGTTACAATGAATTACAAAATAAAAATTATTTATACTCTAGCTTATGAGGCAAATAAGTATTGGGCCTAGTAAATTATACTAAATAGATAATTAAGCCTAATGTGTATTAAGCCAGTGTTTTGGCAAATATCTTAAAATGATCGGGATGAGTATAACCTTTTTTGAATTTTTCAAACCACTATTGATATCCGACCTCAATTGATTAAATGAGCATCAATCGTATTTGTCGCGGACACTAAATTGATAGTCTAAAAAACTAGTTTATTTAATAAAACAACACTATCAAAGAGTCAAAATTAGGGTTGTAAATGGGTTTGGGTCGGGTCGGAGTTAATTTTAGCCCCATTAAATATTTTGGACCCGGGAGTCCAGATCCGATCAGTTAGTAGCCAGACCGACCGGATCCGGACTCGAAAATTATATTATGTATTTTATAATATTTTAATAATCTAATAGTTTAAGGGTTTAAATATAAAAATATTAAAGATTTTTAGAGTTTCAAATTTCAACTTATATAAACTTTAATTTTAAACTAATTTAACTCTTAACTAATTAAATATTTAAAGACTTAGACTATTATATAATATTTTTAACTTAATTTTTATTTTACTGTTTTAAAATTTTACCAATTCTTTTATTAAATATTTTTTGTATAATTATTGTAGGTAAAAAAAAATCTCTATTTGGATCCAGACCCGGATTTTTTTTATAGTTCTGGATTTTGTCTGGGTCCAGACATTTTCCTTCTGCAACCAGACCTGGCCCAGACCCGGACCAATTTCAAGAGTCCGGGTCCAAACCAGCCAGCCCATTTACACTCCTAGTCAAAACTAATTAGGGATGAGATTCCTCGTTCCCGTACCCGGACTCGCGGGTACGGGGACAGGGGAAAATCCTCCCCGACCATTTCCAAGTACGGGGATGGGAATTGAAATCCCCGCCCCGTCACTACAAGAAAACCGACCTTGTATGGCGGTCTTTAGATGGCGGAAATCCGCCATCTAAAGTGATCCTCGGCGGAAATCCGCCATCTAAAGCCCGCCATCTTGGACACCGCCATTAAAACCCATAAACCGCCATCTAAAGACCGTCATCTATTATCCATCCCCATTTCCCACCAAAAATAATATAGATGGCGGATTTCCGCCATCTAAACTGAAAATTTTGGCGCGAATTGAAAAGTTTTAGATGGCGGAAATCCGCCATCTAAAATATGGCGCGGGAATAGTTTGGCGCCAATTCATTGATGGCGGTTAATTTCATTGACGGCGGATGTCCGCCGACTATCCTTGGAACTTTAGATGGCGGAAATCCGCCATCTAAAGTTCGCAGTCGGTTCCCTTAGTTTATAGATGGCGGATATCCGCCATCTATTCGTGGGAGAGGGCGATTGTGCCCAGCTTTAGATGGCGGATTTCCGCCATACAAGGTTTGTTACATTTTTTTTTTAAAACAGGATTCTATATTGTGCGTTCGAATCGTTGTTTGTCGAAATAAAAGCGATATTTGAGGAAACGATTTTGAAATAGAAATAGAAATCGATGTTTTTTTATTAAAAAGAAATTAAATTACAGAATCGTTAAACATTCGAAGTTTTAATAAGAAAAAAAAAATTGTTTATCAACACTCGTCTGAAAGCGAGTCTTCTGAATCAGAATTATCTGATCCGAATGCAGACGGTATTGTTGACTTTGAAGTAGAAGCCATCTGCGTCATGTCTAGTCCAGAAGTCTTCAAAGTCTTGTTCAATTTCTTCATATAGGATTTCATAGCATTGAACTTTTTCTTGTATTTGGAGACGTCTTTTTGACTCTCGTTACACTTGTTCTGAAAATGAAAACAACAATGAGTTCGGTAATCAACAAAATTATTAAAATATATTGTAAATACCTCCAATACTTTGAATTTTTCCGACCATACTGCATCTGGTGGTGCATCAACAGTCGTCTCTGAGATCGGGTCTTTTCCTTTCCAATTTGGAGCAGCCCATCTTTCGTTTGTTGTGCTCACCATACTTGCAGCTTCTCCGATTCCAATTATTCGATTCTTCCTATTTTTGCCGAAAGTCTTGTTGACCGTCGCTTCGATAAATTGCTGCGTTATAAAAAAAAAAAATAAGAAAAACGAAATATAATTAAAATAATCAATGGAACTTACAATTGGAGT